>CM042411.1:3395512-3653012 GCA_023634145.1 Thymallus thymallus | reverse complement strand
GAAAACATTTGCAGGGTGTTAGCTGATAGGAATATCAATGCAATCTCCACATGTAATTCCAGTATATAAATGGAAAAATATTTTTTTACCTTTATTTTACTAGGCAAGTCAGTTAAGAACAAATTCTTATTTTCAATGACGGCCTAGGAACAGTGGGTTAACTGCCTTGTTCAGGGCCAGAACGACAACTTTTTACCTTGTCAGCTCAGGGATTCAATCCAGCAACCTTTCAGTTACGGGCCCAACACTCTAACCACTGGGCTACCTGCCCCCCCCATTTGTAGTGCGTTGCTGGCAATAGCTTTCATCATTGGGAGCAATATGTGGCTGCCTTTTTCATGTTATAGAAGTGATACAGTGGGGAGAACAAGTATTTGATACACTGCCGATTTTGCATGTTTTCCTACTTACAAAGCATGTAGAGGTCTGTAATTTTTATCATAGGTACACTTCAACTGTGAGAGACGGAATCTAAAACAAAAATCCAGAAAATCACATTGTTTGATTTTTTAATAATTAATTTGCATTTTATTGCATGACATAAGTATTTGATCACCTACCAACCAGTAAGAATTCCGGCTCTCACAGACCTGTTAGTTTTTCTTTAAGAAGCCCTCCTGTTCTCCACTCATTACCTGTATTAACTGCACCTGTTTGAACTCGTTACCTGTATAAAAGACACCTGTCCACACACTCAATCAAACAGACTCCAACCTCTCCACAATGGCCAAGACCAGAGAGCTTTGTAAGGACATCAGGGATAAAATTGTAGACCTGCACAAGGCTGGGATGGGCTACAGGACAATAGGCAAGCAGCTTGGTGAGAAGGCAACAACTGTTGGCACAATTATTAGAAAATGGAAGAAGTTCAAGATGACGGTCAATCTCCCTCGGTCAGGGGCACCATGCAAGATCTCACCTCGTGGGGCATCAATGATCCTGAGGAAGGTGAGGGATCAGCCCAGAACTACACGGCAGGACCTGGTCAATGACCTGAAGAGAGCTGGGACCACAGTCTCAAAGAAAACCATTAGTAACACACTACGCCGTCATGGATAAAAATCCTGCAGCGCACGCAAGGTCCCCCTGCTCAAGCCAGCGCATGTCCAGGCCCGTCTGAAGTTTGCCAATGACCATCTGGATGATCCAGAGGAGGAATGGGAGAAGGTCATGTGGTCTGATGAGACAAAAATATAGCTTTTTGGTCTAAACTCCACTCGCCGTGTTTGGAGGAAGAAGAAGGATGAGTCCAACCCCAAGAACACCATCCCAACCGTGAAGCATGGAGGTGGAAACATCATTTTTTGGGGATGCTTTTCTGCAAAGGGGACAGGACGACTGCACCGTATTGAGGGGAGGATGGATGGGGCCATGTATCACGAGATCTTGGCCAACAAACTCCTTCCCTCAGTAAGAGCATTGAAGATGGGTCGTGGCTGGGTCTTCCAGCATGACAACGACCCGAAACACACAGCCAGGGCAACTAAGGAGTGGCTCCGTAAGAAGCATCTCAAGGTCCTGGAGTGGCCTAGCCAGTCTCCAGACCTGAACCCAATAGAAAATCTTTGGAGGGAGCTGAAAGTCCGTATTGCCCAGCGACAGCCCCGAAACCTGAAGGATCTGGATGGAGGAGTGGGCCAAAATCCCTGCTGCAGTGTGTGCAAACCTGGTCAAGAACTACAGGAAACGTATGATCTCTGTAATTGCAAACAAAGGTTTCTGTACCAAATATTAAGTCCTGCTTTTCTGATGTATCAAATACTTATGTCATGCAATAAAATGCAAATTAATTACTTAAAAATCATACAATGTGATTTTCTGGATTTTTGTTTTAGATTCCGTCACTCACAGTTGAAGAGTACCTATGATTACAGACTTCTACATGCTTTGTAAGTGGGAAAACCTGCAAAATCGGTATTGTATCAAATACTTGTTCTCCCCACTGTATATTTTGTCACATATAGTCTCAAAACTGGGTCTCAGTTCGCTTGGTGGTAACTTACCCCCAAACTGGGTCTCAGTACTCTTGGTGGTAACTTACCCCATGCTTCACTAATATGTGGCACCGCCTTTTCAAAATAATGCAAAACGGAAAATCTCAACGTCATCACAAGCTTAGGTCCCTGACAAAAAGATGTGAGGCACTTTTTGATGTGTTCACTGAGCGAATACAAATAACTTTGGATTTGGACTTGAGGTCCATTATAGCACATTCCATTCCCTGCAGCCACTGCGCGAGTTTCCATTTCTGGCTGGCGAGAGCAAAGTAGAGGGACATGGGAGAGAAAAAATACAGTCCACCTCAAAATGCATTTTCATCACACAACGACTATTCTCCAAATCCCAGTGCCCTAGGAGCAGGCACATACATTTTCTCTCAACTATGAGTATATCATTCACTATACTGTACCTTTTTAACTGGTTTGGGGGCATAGATGTTGGTAAGACATTTAATGCTGCAGGTAGCCCAGCGGTTAGAGCCAGCGATCGAAAGGTTGCTGGTTCAAATACACGAGTCGACAAGGTGAAAAACCTGTCGATGTGCCCTTGAGCAAGGCACTCAACCCTAATTTGCTCCAGGGGTTGACCCTGTATGTAGGCCGTCATTGTAAATAAGAATTTGTTCTTAACTGACATGCCTAGTTAAATAAATAAGAAATAAAAAGACAATAACTAGGTGTATATAATGTAGATTATGTTGATGTCAAAGTTGGAGGCCACATTTGGACAGGTGTTTTACACTGAAGGGGACTGAACTAAAGATGAGACACAGGGGCCAATCTCTGCCTACTAGCTCTAGTTCATTAGGACTACAGTATGCCAGTTTGATACAATATAAAACATTACTGGAATTACAGTAGATGGCAAAGAAATTGTGGGAAAACTGCTGTAGCCTGTACATTCTTATGAGGTTAGATAACGTGTAAGAAAATGACTGTTTCCAAGCATTGATCATTGTCATGACTTAACATTTCTGCAGAATCTTCTGAAATCGTAAGTTAGCAATTGCCAAACTATGGACTTCATTATAGTAAAAACTGGCCTCTAACTAAAGCAAAAATATAAACACAACAGCTGTACATCTACACCATCCGCCATCTGTTCAGTATGTTCTAAACATGTAGGCTGCTATGTCCACAACATGTCAAGAGGACACAATAAAGTGATCACTTTGAAAGATGTATGATGATGATGCTACTTTCTTCAGTGTTACTTTTCCCACTGGTGATTCTGTGCACCTGACCATAAGCTACTGATAGCCAGCCTGTAACTGGACTCATTTCAATGGTAGACCAGACCAGAAGTTCACTTGCTTTGATAACAAATGGTTTATAGACGCTAGTAGGGTCCACAATCTCTGCAAGAGGAGATTCAAACCTTCTGTTTGTGTATTATATGACATTTCACTCTTACTTAGATATGCTCATATCACATTATCACAAAACACATATGACATTATCACAAAACACATATCACATTATCACAAAACACTATCACAAAACACTTTATCACAAAACACATATGACATTATCACAAAACACATATGACATTATCACAAAACACATATGACATTATCACAAAACACATATCACATTATCACAAAACACATATCACATCATCACAAAACACATATGACATTATCACAAAACACATATGACATTATCACAAAACACATATGACATTATCACAAAACACATATGACATTATCACAAAACACATATGACATTATCACAAAACACATATCACATTATCACAAAACACATATCACATATCACATTTCACAAAACACATATATTATCACAAAACACATATCACATTATCACAAAACACATATCATATTATCACAAAACACATATATAAACAAAGAGCATGACAGTAAATATGTGGAAGTCTTCATTTTCTCTGGACTTGAAATAAATCCACTTCTGAACATTACCTTAGAAAGATCATTTTCAAAACCTCTCAACCCCACAATTGTTTGTGTGATAAATGCAACACAATTATGTTTCATTCCTGTATCATGAAGACTACAGCTTGGTCTATTCCCTCCCCTGTTGTCTGAACAAATCATATTGCCTTGATGTCGTAAATGTTAGCCAAATGAATGCGGGTCGCAATTTTAATGTCATAGTAAATTAATGTTCTTTCTACATGGTGAATACCATATGTCAGAGCAGCTGTCTGATCCAAACACAGTGAGTGTCAGACCAAGCCTTCTGAACCAATAGGCTTTGTCCAGGCCAGGAGATGTTGGCTCAGTCTTCAGCAGCAGTTACCCCCCACAAACAAATATCTAAATCTGTATTGTGAGACAGAAAATATTGAATCATAATGCAGATCAGATGCTTGTATGATTCCAAATTGTGAACAGTGAGAGTAGAGTCATTCCCTGGGC
Source organism: Thymallus thymallus (assembly GCA_023634145.1). NCBI lineage: Eukaryota > Metazoa > Chordata > Actinopteri > Salmoniformes > Salmonidae > Thymallus > Thymallus thymallus. The sequence goes on along the minus strand of CM042411.1, from coordinate 3,648,616 downwards.
ATACTGCTATTGCTGGAGTAAATCAGCCTCAGTGTCAGTTCAGGGATAGACATGTCTGAACAACAAAGGATGTTTACATGTTGGTAAATATACACATTTAAATTATACTGAACAAAAATATAATTTGTCCCGTGTTTCATGAGCTCAAATAAAAGATCCCAAATATTCCATAAGCCGCCTCCAACACTTTTTTTGTGAATTTGGCAGTACATCCAACTGGCTTCACAACCGCAGACCACGTGTAACCACGCCAGCCCAGGACCTCCACATCCGGAATCTTCACCTGCGGGATCATCTGAGACCAGCCAATTCTATGCGACGGAGATGTGTGGCGCTGCATCAGGAAATTGGTGGTCACACCAGATACTGACTGGTTTTCTAATCCATGCCCCTACCTTTTTTTTTTAAGGTATCTGTAACCATCATGTGAAATATGTAGATTAGGACTTAATTCATTTATTTCCTCATATGAACTGTAACTTTGTAAAATCTTTGAAATTGTAGCATGTTGCTTTTATATTTTCGTTCAGCGTATATACTGTAGATTTTGACACATCCTCCAAATCTCACAGGAGACATGTAACATGTGCTTCTATAACAAATATGTACAGACTAATCTGCTAATGTAATAAATAATCTATCTTGGTTCAAAGTCACAGCAATACTGATTGTGCTTTTGCCATAATTACCTGAATGCAGTGGGGTTTTACCAAATCTAGCCAATCTCAAGTCTGTTCTGCCGTCCTATTGAATTGTAACTTGCTTGATTAGCCTATATTAGTCTGAGCAAACTCAGTCTGTGATGCTTTCCCAGGAAGCTGGGAACATTCCCAGAAAATTAACGTTGTTAAGATTCCCATAACTTCTAGTTAGGGTTGTATCTAACATTACAGTTGTTATTATATTATTTATATATTTTTTCTCCTAAGATTCACAAAAATTGTGTTTACAACATCTGTAACAACCACCACAGAACATTCCCCAAAAGTTCTCATTTGGTTAAAAAATGTGGGATTGATCCTGCAATCTTCAGCCAGATCATCAATGCAATAATGTATATTATTGCATTGAACCTGAATGAGTTTTTGTATATTTACTATGTCACATTTTTTCAGTAGCATTTGTATGTGTTTTAATTGATATTGAGAAAAGGTAAAATTGTTCTGAGCCTGTATTTAAGTACTGTATAAATACACAATAATACAAGTTATTTAAAGGAAGCTCTGTCCAACTAAAATCACATTTCATAAGACTGATGAGGAAAGAGAATCATAAAATACAGTGTTACAAGGACACAGCATATGAAGAAATTGTGCTCTGTGTCCTGATTGACCATATTAGACTGAGAAATAAAAACAATACCACAACTATCTCCTGGTTAATGCTCTGGCTGCAGATGAACCACTTACTTTTTAGTCACTTATCCAGTATTGAGTGCAAACATTTTCTTACTTTTTTCATACATGTCTTCTTGGGAATCAAACCCACAACCTTCACTGTGGAAGAGGCTGTATATTGGTTACGGATTTCGGATTTCGGAGACACCCTTGCACTTTGAATGTGATGATTTCGACGTTGAGTGAAATAAGTAAACAAAAGATATATGTTGTTTGATGCTGTGAAACTTGGGGAATAGCTCTCAGATTAGCTAATTCTGTCACGGTCACTTGGTTGGTACAGGCGAGCACATCAGTGGTGGAGCAGGAGCTTGAATGATTGCTTTCTGTCTCATGGAAATAGTTGCAGTTTTATATCTGTATAGAGTCCGCTAACTAGTTGGTTGTTTCGTCTTGTTTCTACCAATGTAATTCATATGGAAACACCCCAAGCTGCTTGCTATAGCTTGCTAGCTAGCTAGTCTGTCAGGCAAGGAAAGTTGCGTGTTGAGGTAAATTTGGGCTGTGTTCGCCAATTTCACTAGCTAGCCATACAGACAACCCGCTAACTAGCCACCAAAATGGATATTAGAGTCATTTGTGTTTATCTGTTAGGTCATGTTTGTCATGTTTGCTAGGTACAGATATTCATAGGCTATATGGTATATGCCTGCGCAGTGGAGCTCATATGGTATTTTGTTGTCGTGATACACTACATGACCAAAAGTATGTGGACACCTGCTCGTCAAACATCTCATTCCAAAATCAGAAATTTGATGAACTGACTTGTTGGAAAGGTGGCATGCTATGACGGTGCCACGTTGAAAGTCACTGAGCCCTTCAGCAAGGCTATTGTACTGTCAAAATTATGCTTCACTCGCGACGCTGTCACTTGATCAACTCACTCCCTCCCTACAAAGACAACCAGCTAACTATGCACATAAAAATAGATGATTAATTTTTCTAAACCTGTTTGGCTAAATAGCACATAATGTCATCTTTGTAATGTTTTACTTTCAACATCCTAAGTAAATAAACAACTTACACTTACATCTGTAAAACAATAGTGTTGAATCTATGAATCATTGTTCCATATATAGACTTGTAACCTATATAACATTTATGGTTATAATCTGATCCATCTATGAACATATTCACAAATGTATTTTTGTGTACTCTATCCTCTCTGATCATCCTTTATCATTACAGTTAGTGCATTCATCTCAAGATAGCTAGGTGGGACAACTGCATATTACAGGCATAGTAAGTACACTTCTCCTCAATAAAGAATTATTATTTAAGATACTCTTTGAAGAGGTAGGGTTTCAGGTGCTTTCGGAAGATGGGCAATGACTCTGCAGTCCTAGCTTCAGGGGGAAGCTGGTTCCACCATTGGGTTAGCAGAACAGAGAAGAGCTTGGACTGGGCTGAGCGGGAGCTCACCTCAAAATGCATTTTCATCACACAATGACTATTCTCCAAATCCCAGTGCCATAGGAGCAGGCACATATATAGGGTTTGAGCATAGCCTGAAGTTAGGGAGGGGCAGTTCTTCTTGCTGCTCCGTAGGCAAGCACCATGGTCTTGTTGTGGATGCAAGCTTGGACTGGAAGCCAGTGGAGTGTGCGGAGGAGCGGGGTGACATGGGAGAACTTGGGAAGGTTGAACACAAGGTGGGCTGCAGCATTTTGGATAAGTTGCAGGGGTTCCATGGCACAAGTGGGGATTCAACTGCAAGTTGCAGTAGTCCAGACAGGAGATGACAAGTGCCTGGATTAGGTCCTGCGCCGCTTCCTGAGTGTGTAGGCCTTCCTCGGGAGGAAGAGCAGCTCTGTCTCATTGAGGTTGAGCTTGAGATACAGTACCAGTCAAAAGTTTGGACACCTACTCATTCAAGGGTTTTTGTTTATTTTTCTATTTTCTACATTGTAGAATAATAGTGAAGACATCACAACTATGAAATAACACATATGGAATTATGTAGTAAACAAAAAAGTTTTAAAAGATATGTTTTATTTTAGATTCTTCAAAGTCTTCATTTTCCCAAGCTATTCAGAGGGTGCTCTGGCAATCAAAGTCCTGAGATCCCGGAATATGAGACAACTTCAACTAGCACTGAGGTGTGAAGAGAGGTGTCGAATCCTTTGAAGCTGTTCAGAGGTTCCACTGCCATTTTCTTCAAGAAAGTACCCCCAACCACACTTCCCATGTGTGAAGTGAGAGATCCAGAGGCTTTGAAGCCCCCTCCTGCTGTTCAGAGCCCAATCACTGGCATTGTTCCTCCAGCAAATCAAATCAAATCAAAGTGTATTTGTCACGTGCGCCAAATACAACAGGTGGAGACCTTACAATGAAATGCTTACTTACAAGCCCTAACCAACAGTGCAATTTATGTAGAAAATAAGTATTATGTAAACAAGAGAGGTAAATAAATAAAAAACAGTCAAGTGACAGTACCGGTACAGAGTCAATGTGCAGGGGCACCGGTTAGTCGGGCTAACTTAGGTAATATGTACATGCGGGTATAGTTAAAGTGACTATGCATAGATGATAAACAGAGAGTAGCAGCAGTGTGAAGAAGAGGGGTTGGGGGTAGCCATTTGATTAGCTGTTCAGGAGTCTTATGGCTTGGGGGTAAAAGCTGTTGAGAAGCCTTTTGGACCTAGACTTGGTGCTCCAGTACCGCGTGCCTTGCGGTAGCAGAGAGAACAGTCTATGACTGGGGTGGGTGGAGTCTTTGACCATTTTTAGGGCCTTCCTCTGACACCGCCTGGTATAGAGGTCCTGGATGGCAGGAAGCTTGGCCCCAGTGATGTACTGGGCTGTACGCACTACCCTCTGTAGTGCCTTGCGGTCGGAGGCCGAGCAGTTGCCGTACCAGGCAGTGATGCAGCCAGTCAGGATGCTCTCGATGTTGCAGCTGTAGAACCTTTTGAGGATCTGAGGACCCATGCCCAAACCTTTTCAGTCTCCTGAGGGAGTATAGGCTTTGTCGTGCCCTCTTCACGACTGTCTTGGTGTGTTTGGACCGTGATAGTTTGATGGTGATGTGGACACCAAGGAACTTGAAGCTCTCAACCTGCTCCACTGCAGCCCTGTCGATGAGAATGGGGGCGTACTCGGTCCTCCTCCTTTTCCTGTAGTCCACAATAATCTCCTTTGTCTTGATTACGTTGAGGGAGAGGTTGTTATCCTGGCACCACACGGCCAGGTCTCTGACGTATGCAAATTGGAGTGGGTCTATGGTTTCTGGGATAGTGGTGTTAATGTGAGCCATGACCAGCCTTTCAAAGCACTTCATGGCTACAGACGTGAGTGCTATGGGTCTGTAGTCATTTAGGCAGGTTACCTTAGTGTTCTTGGGCACAGGGACTATGGTGGAGTGCTTGAAATATGTTGGTATTACAGACTCAATCAGGGACCGGTTGAAAATGTCAGTGAATACACTTGCCAATTGGTCAGCGCATGCTCGGAGTGCACGTCCTGGTAATCCATCTGGCCCAGCGGCCTTGTGAATGTTGACCTGTTTAAAGCTCATACTCACATCGGCTACGGAGGGCGTGATCACACAGTCATCAGGAACAGCTGGTGCTCTCATGCATGCCTCGAAGCAAGTAGTTTATATTGTCTGGTAGGCTTGTGTCATTGGGCAGTTCTCAGCTGTGCTTCAGTACACAGGCACTGTTACAATGGCTAGCCCCAAGTCGTTATATATTAAAAAAAATTCTTGCACATTTTTCTATTTTGGCATTTGCCTGATGTCTCATAAATGCTTTGTTGATTACGCACTTTCTTTACCGAACCAGACTATGTCTCGGGACTCTGACTCTCTATTTGTTACACAGACTTTTGGCCTCCCATCCCATTCTAACCACCTCCCGCCGGCTTTATATTCATGTTACCTGATGAAATTGCTGTATAATATGATATTGTTGTTGCCATCTGATGCACATTCAGACTTTTTATTTTATTGTATTTTATTTCACCTTTATTTAACCAGGTAGGCCAGTTGAGAACAAGTTCTCATTTACAACTGCGACCTGGCCAAGACAAAGCAAAGCAGTGCGACAAAAACAACAACACAGAGTTACACATGGGAATAAACAAATTTACAGTCAATAACACAATAGAAAAAATATATACAGAGTGCAAATCTAGTAAGGTTAGGAAGGTAGGGCAATAAATAGGCCATAGTGGCGAAATAAATTACAAATTAGCATTAACACTGGACTGATAATGTGCAGATGATGATGTGCAAATAGAGATACTGGAGTGCAAATGAGCAAAAATAACAAATATGGGGATGAGGTAGTAGGGTGGGCTATTTACAGAAGGGCTGTATACAGGTGCAGTGATTGGTAAGCTGCTCTGACAGCTGATGCTTAAAATTATTGAGGGAGATGGTAGTCTCCAGCTTCAGTGATTTTTGCAATTCGTTCCAGTCATTGGCAGCAGAGAACTGGAAGGAATGGCGGCCAGAGGAGGTGTTGGCTTTGCGGATGACCAGTGACATATACCTGCTGGAGCACATGCTACGTGTGGGTGTTGCTATGGTGACCAGCGAGCTGAGATAAGGCAGGGATTTACCTAGCAAAGACTTATAGATGACCTGGAGCCAGTGGGTTTGGCGACGAATATGTAGTGAGGGCCAGCCAACGAGAGCGTACAGGTCGCAGTGGTGGGTAGTGAATGGGACTTTGGTAACAAAACGGATGGCACTGTGATAGACAACATCCAATTTGCTGAGTGTTGGAGGCTATTTTGTAAATGACATCGCCGAATTCAAGGATCGGTAGGATGGTCAGTTTTACAAGGGCATGTTTGGCAGCATGAGTGTATTGAGGCTTTGTTACGAAATAGGAAGCCGATTCTAGACTTAATTTTGGATTGGAGATGATTAATGTCTGGAAGGAGAGTTTACAGTCTAACCAGACGCCTAGGTATTTGTAGGTGTCCACGTATTCTAAGTCAGACCCGTCGAGAGTAGTGATGATAGTCCGGTGGGCGGGTGCGGGCAGCGTTCGATTGAAGAGCATGCATTTAGTTTTACTAGCATTTAAGAGCAGTTGGAGGCCACGGAAGGAGTGTTGTATGGCATTGAAGCTTGTTTGAAGGTTAGTTAACACAGTGTCCAAAGAGGGGCCAGATGTCATACATCATCACTGCAGAGCTCTCCCTGTCCTATGCCGTGCCTTGATTGTATTACTGTTGATGATATCTGGTAATGTGCATGTACACCCTGGCCCTTCTACTGTTTCTACTGTTCTATTCTGACTTGTGCTCTAAATATCTGCTTCACTGATTTCTGCTCTCGTAAAAGCCTGGGTTTTCTGCACGTTAACACTAGAAGCTTATTGCCTAAAATGGATCAATTGAAAGTGTGGGTTCACAGCTCCAATCCAGATGTGTTGGTCATTACTGAGACGTGGTTGAGGTGTTTTGAATACTGATGTTAACCTTTCTGGTTATGGCAATTTTTACCAAGGATCACCTTCAGTGCTCGATTGTCTCCACCAAGTCTGTCCCAAAACAATTTGATTTGCTGGTTTTAAGTATTAAACTTTCAAATAACTCTTTGTTGACTGTTGCTGTTGTCCTCTATCAGCACCGGCCTGTACCCTACCTGTCCTAAGCTCTCTCTTGGCCCCTTACACTAAATCTGAATTTGTCCTGCTAGGTGACCTAAACTGGGACATGCTTAAACCACCTGACCAAGTCCTAAAGCAATGGGACTCCCTAAATCTTTCTCAGATTATTAAGAATCCCACAAGGTATGACTCCAAACACCCAGAAAAGGCTGCTCTTCTTGATGTAATCCTCACAAATAATCCTGATAGGTATCAGTCTGGTGTTTTTTGTAATGACCTTAGTGATCACTGTTTTACAGCCTGTGTTCGTAATGGCTGCTCAGTGAAACGACCTGTCCTGATTTGTCATAGACGCTAAAAAAATTCAATGAGCAAGCCTTCCTTCATGAACTGGCTTCTGTAAAATGGAATAGAATCAGCTTGATCCCCTCTGTCGAAGACGCTTGGACCTTCTTTTTTGATATTTTCTGTGGTATTGTTAACAAACACGCCTCCATAAAGAAAATGAGAATTAAAAACAGGTTCAGCCACTGGTTCGACCGTGATCTTGCAGAGTTACTCCACCTCAAGAATTGCATTTGGCGAAAGGCCCGGCACACACTTACTCAGGCTGACTGGTTCTCGTTCAGGCAAACGAGAAATAAGTGCACTCTGGCTATCCGGAAGGCCAAAGTTAGTTACCTTAAGGAAAAGTTCACTCTCTTTGGGTCTAACCCCAAGAAATTCTGGGAAACGGTTAAAGACCTGGAGAGTAAACCCTCCTCACAGCTGCCCATGTCCCTTAAAGTTGATGATGTGGTTGTTACTGACAAGAAGCACATGGCTGAGCTCTTTAATCAACAATTCATTAAGTCAGGATTCCTATTTGACTCAGCCATGCCTCCTTGCCAGTCCGACATTGTTGCTGCCCTGTTTTTGAATTATTATATTTAAACCTTTACTTTTTCAAATGTACCCTTTATTTAACTAGGCAAGTCAGTTATGAACAAATTGTTATTTACGACGGCCTGCCAAAAGACCTCCTGCGGGGACGGGGGCTGGGATTAAAAATTAAATAAATATAAATAAAAAATATATAAATATAGGACAAAACACACTTCACGACAAGAGAGACAAAACAACACTACCAAAAGAGATACCTAAGACAACAACATAGCAAGGCAGCAACGCATGACAACACAGCATGTTATAAATAAATATATAACAAATAAAGGTTCATCCCAAATCTTCTCAGTTGGGTTGAGGTTGAGATAAGGCAACCTACACCATCACACCTCCTCCTCCGTGCTTCACGGTGGGAACTACACATGCAGAGATCATCCATTCACCTACTCTGCGTCTCACAAAGACACGGCAGATGGAACCAAAAATTTTAATTTTGGACTCATTAAACCAAAGGACAGATTTCCACCGGTCTAATGTCAATCAATCAATCAATCAATCAATCAATCAATCAATCAATCAATCAATCAATCAATCAATCAATCAATCAATCAATCAATCAATCAAGCTGATGTCAGAAAGTGCTATACAGAAACCCAGCCTAAAACCCCAAACAGCAAGCAATGCAGATGTAGAAGCAGGAAATACTACCTAGAAAGGCAAAAACCTAGGAAGAAACCTAGAGAGGAACCAGGCTCTGATGGGTGGCCGGGTGGAGATTATAACAATTCATGGCCATTAAGGCCAGATCTTTCTCCAAGATGTTCAAACGTTCATAGATGACCAGCAGGGTCAAATAATAATCATAGTGGTTGTAGAGGTTGCAACAGGTAAATACGTCAGGAGTAAATATCAATTGGCTTTTCATAGCCAGGCATTTAGATGTGGTAGAGAGCACAGGTGCGGTGCAATAGAGAGAGAGAGCGAGAGTGAGAGAGAAAGATGAAAACAGCAGGTCTGGGACAAGGTGGCACGTCCGGTGAACAGGTCAGGGTTCATAACCGCAGGCAGAAGAGTTGAAACTGGTGCAGCAGCACAACCAGGTGGACTTGGGACAGCTAGGAGTCATCAGGCCAGGTAGTCCTGAAGCATGGTCCTATGGCTCAGGTCCTCCGGGAGGGGAGGTAGAGTGGGAGAAAGAGAGAATTAAAGGCACATAAACTATTGCAGCATAGATACTGGAGGGATGGGGGGGATTGGGGGTGGGATAGAAGTCTCTTCTTTTTATTGGTGTCCTTTAGTAGTGGATTCTTTGCAGCAATTTCGACCATGAAGGCCTGGTTCATGTCTTTTACTTGAACTCTGTGAAGCATTTATTTGGGCTGCAATTTCTGAGGCTGGTAACTAATGAACTTATCCTCTGTAGCAGAGGTAACCCCGGGTCTTCCTTTCCTGTGGCGGTCCTCATGAGGGACAGTTTCATCATAGATGTTTTTTTGCAACTGCACTTGAAGAAACTTTCAAAGTCCTTGACATTTTCCGGATTGACTAACCTTCATGTCTTAAAGTAATGATGGACTGTCGTTTTATCTTTGCTTATTTGAGCTGTTCTTGCCATAATATGGACTTTTACCAAATAGGGCTATTTTCTGTATACCAACCCTGTATAACAACACAACTGATTGGCTCAAACGCATTAAGAAATTCCACCAATAATTTTTAACAAGGCACAACTGTTAATTGAAATGCATTCCAGGTGACTACCTCATGAAGCTGGTTGAGAGAATGCCAAGAGCGTGCAAAGCTGTCATCAAGGCAAAGGGTAAAATATAACATATATTTTGATTTGTGTTGACACTTTTTTAGTTACTACATGATTCCATCTGTGTTATTTCATAGTTTTGATGTCTTCACTATTATTCTACAATGTAGAAAATAGTACAAAAAAAGAACAACCCTTGAATGAGTAGGTGTTCTAAAACTTTTGACTGGTACTGTATCTACCAGGCACGCAGAGATTTGTGTCGCCACCTGGGTGTCAGAATGGGGGAAGGAGAAAAGTAGTTGAGTGTCATCCGCATAGCAATGATAGGAGAGACCATGTGAGGATATGACAGAGCCTAGTGACTTGGTGTATAGAGAGAAGAGCAGAGGGCCTAGAACCGAGCCCTGGGGGACACCAGTAGTGAGAGTACGTGGTGCAGACACAGACGCTCTCCATGTCACCTGGTAGGAGAGGCATGCCAGGTACAATGCAATCAAAAAGTAGGCTGCTATTTCTACATTTTGTGTCAGGCCTAGTCTGTACTAAATCCTATTGAGAGAGGTTATATACATGTTGAAATAGTCTCTGAATAGTTGTTAGAATTGTTACATAGTTACAGAAGTAAGACTATTTTACATTAAAATAGCTTACTTTGTGTGGGTGCATTTAGATTTTTTTCCTCCAGATTCTTTCTCGAAATCCTTTTCGATCTAAGACTTCTTTTATTTCCTTAATTGGCATGATGTAGGGCTAAGTAACAAACACTCAAGTGACGTGTGACTTACAGGGAAATTGTGAACTTTTTAAAATAGTCTCTGAACAGTGGTTGTGATTTGTATCTTCTCTCTTCATCTGTCTCTATTTTTTTATTTTGTGTAAGGCCTGGTTTGTACTAAATATTATTGAGAGAGGTTATGTACATTTTGAAAATAGTCTCTGAATAGTTATTTGCATTTTTACATTGTTACAGAAGTAAGAATCCTTGTCAATCAAATAGCCTACTTTGTGTAGGAATATTGTCCTCTGGTCACATTTTGGATGATTGTTTTTAGATTTATATTATGCAAATAATATTTATAAGTATAATATATTATACTAGGTAAATGTTGAGTGAGTAACGTTGTCAAATTGACTACAATTGAAATACTTTTTTGTTAGGTTGAGTGTATTTACACAATGGAAGACAACGTTTGTGTTATTCCTGTTAACATGAATGTGTTAAAGAAGACGTTGTGTTCTAAGTTACAACCTGCAACTGTTATTTGTTCTCTGTTTTTGAACAATGTCTGTTTGTTTGAAATGTGTGAGAAAATTAGATTTATCTGGGAAATTCTCAGTAATCTACAGCAGAATATGTACGCAGCATGTAAAGAGGATGGGTGGATAACCTAGTTTAACAGTATATTTCCCTGTTTTAGTTACGTCTAAGACAGCTAAAAATGAAGCATGGAATTCCTGATTGACCATACTGCCATGGCTATATACCGACAAAATAAGACTGGTGGCGCAGAAGATGAAAGACCTGGCTTAAGAACCAAACGTTGCAAGTTCTGCTTACCTTCAGAAATTAGTATTCATTCAGCCTTTCAAGACCACATGCATTCATCGTTTTGTATTAATAAAGCAGCTGAAAGTCTTATCACACAGACAGAGTCTAAAGAGAATCAATGTGTCTGTTCTTTCATTATTAAAATCAGTCAGTTGCCACTCCACTTCTTGTTTTCATAGATGATATACATGTGTTAGTGTTGGGTATTACACTGAACAAAAAGTGGTATGACATAACTGCATGCCAAAGTTAAGATTTCATAAAATCGTCCTGTGTTGGTCCCATGTTATTTTGCTCAAATGTTGTTCACAACATTTGTTTACATCCCTGTTAGTGAGCATTTCTCCATGGCCAAGATAATCCATCCACCTGACAGGTGTGGCATATCAAGAAGCTAATTAAACAGCATTAACATTAGACAGGTGTACCTTGTGCTGGGGACAATAAAAGGCCACTCTAAAATGTGCAGTTTTGTCACACAACACAATGCCACAGATCTCTCAAGATTTCAGGGAGCATGCAATTGGCATGCTGACTGCAGGAATGTCCACCAGAGCTATTGCCAGATAATTAAATGTTAGTTTCTCTACCATAAGCTGCCTCAACATTGTTTAAGAGAATTAATTTGGTGTTACGTCTAACAGGTCTCACAGCCGCAGACCACGTGTATGGGGTCGTGCAGGTGAGCTGTTTGCTGATGTCAAAGTTGTGAACAGTGTGCCCCATGGTGGCTGTGGGGTTAAAGTATGGGCAGGCATAAGCTATGGACAACGAACACAATTGCATTTTATCGATGGCAAGTTGAATGCACCGTGACGAGATCCTGAGGCCCATTGTCGTGCCATTCATCCACCGCTGTCCCCCATGTTTCAGCATGATAATTCAAGGCCCCATGTCGCTAGGATCTGTACACAATTCCTTGAAGCTGAAAATGTCCCAGTTCTTCCATGGCCTGCATATTCACCAGACATGTCACCCATTGAGCATGTTTGGGATGCTCTGGATCGACGTGTATGACAGCATGTTTCAGTTCCCACCAATATCTAGCAACTTCGCAAAGCCATTGAAGAGGAGTGGGACAACATTACACAGGCTACAATCAACAGCCTGATCAACTCTATGCAAAGGAGATGTGTTGCGCTGCATGAGGCAAATGATGGTCACACCAGACACTGACTGGTTTTCTGATCCACGCCCCTACCTTTTTTTTTAAGGTATTTGTGACCAACAGATACATATCTGTATTCCCAGTCATGTGAAATCTATAGATTAGGGCATAATGAATTTATTTAAATTTATTGATTTCCATCTATGAACTATAACTCAGTCAAATCTTTGAAATTGTTGTATGTAGCGTTTATATTTTTGTTCAGTATATATTACTTCCAGAGCAATGAACACAAGGGACTGTCTGTGCTGAAGAGAATGATGACATAAGGTTCAGTCAAAAAACTATTTATTTCAGATCAGTCATTTAGGGACAAAGGTCTCTCGCTCTTCTCCCTCTCTCCCTCTCTCTATACCCGCCCCTCTCTCTCTCTACCTCTCTCCCTCTCTCTATACCCGCCCCTCTCTCTTTCTCCCCTCTCTCCCTCTCTCTATACCCGCCCCTCTCTCTCTCTCCCCTCTCTCCCTCTCTCTATACCCGCCCCTCTCTCTCTCTCCCCTCTCTCCCTCTCTCTATACCCGCCCCTCTCTCTCTCTCCCTCTCTCTATACCCGCCCCTCTCTCTTTCTCCCCTCTCTCCCTCTCTCTATACCCGCCCCTCTCTCTCTCTCCCCTCTCTCCCTCTCTCTATACCCGCCCCTCTCTCTCTCTCCCTCTCTCTATACCCGCCCCTCTCTCTCTCTCTCCTTCTCTGCCTCTCTCTATACCCGCCCCTCTCTCTCTCTCCTTCTCTGCCTCTCTCTCTCCAGGACTCTTGTTCGACTTTCCACCACACTATTACCTCATGATGAACCCTACACTTTTCTGCTATGAGTAACTCTTGCAATAGCGAGGCAGTAAAATACTGAGGAGGTTTCCACATCTACAGTTGAATTCGGAAGTTTACATACTCTTAGGTTTCATGTTAACAAACAATAGTTTTGGCAAGTCGGCTAGGACATCTACTTTGTGCATGACACAAGTAATTCTTCCAACAATTGTTTAGAGACAGATTATTTCACTTAAAATGCACTATATCACAATTCCAGTGGGTCAGAAGTTACATACACTAAGCTGACTGCTTTTAAACAGCTTGGAAAATTCCAGAAAATTATGTCATGGCTTTAGAAACTTCTGATAGGCTGATTGACATAATTTGAGTCAATTGGAGGTGTACCTGTGGATGTATTTCAAGGCCTACCTTCAAACTCAGTGCCTCTTTGCTCGACATCATGGGAAAATCAAAAGAAATCAGCCAAGACCTCAGAAAAACAATTGTAGACCTCCACAAATCTGGTTCATCCTTGGGAGCAATTTCCAAACGCCTGAAGGTACCACGTTCATCTGTACTAACAATAGTACGCAAGTATAAACACCATGGGACCACGCAGCCGTCATACCGCTCAGGAAGGAGACGCGTTCTGTCTCCTAGAGATGAACGTACTTTGGTGCGAAAAGTGCAAATCAATCCCAGAACAACAGCAAAGGACCTTGTGAAGATGCTGGAGGAAACAGGTACAAACGTATCTATATCCACAGTAAAACAAGTCCTATATTGGCATAACCTGAAAGGCCTCTCTGCAAGGAAGAAGACACTGCTCCAAAACTGCCATAAAAAAAAAGCCAGACTACAGTTTGAAACTGCACATTGGGACAAAGATCGTACTTTTTGGAGAAATGTCCTCTGGTCTGATGAAACAAAAATAGAACTGTTTGGCCATAATGGCCATCATTATGTTTGGAGGAAAAAGGGGGAGGCTTGCAAGCTGAAGAACACCATCCCAACTGTGAAGCACGGGGGTGGCAGGGTCATGTTGTGGGGGTGCTTTGCTGCAGGAGGGACTGGTGCACTCAGTTCCACCAGTTCTGTCTGGAGGAATGGGCCAAAATTCACTTAACCTATTGTGGGAAGCTTGTGGAAGGCTACCTGAAACATTTGACCCAAGTTAAACAAATTAAAGGCAATGCCACCAAATACTAGTTGAGTGTATGTAAACTTCTGACCCACTGGTAATGTGATGAAAGAAATAAAAGCTGAAATAAATATTTTTCTCTACTATTATTCTGGCATTTCACATTCTTAAAATAACTGACCTAATTTTTACTAGGATTAAATGTCAGGAATTGTGAAAATCTGAGTTTAAATGTATTTGGCTAAGGTGTATGTAATCTTCCGACTTTAAATGTACATGTTGTATTGTGTGCTTTACTCACTCTACATCGTGCTAATCAACATATCCAGCCTGCCACAAGTTTTCCAGTCAGATAAGATCAATGACTCTGTGGGAATAAGCAGGGGGGGGGGTTGCTTCTGTATTAACGTTAGATTGCTGCTGTGTTACATAGTTTGATTTGTATAAATGTAACGTTAGATTGCTGCTGTGCTACATAGTTGTAAAAGTGGTGTTTACAGACAAAGTTGCGTCATTCAGGGTAACATTATGAATGTTTTGCCTAATTTGAACAGTTTATTGTGTTGTTGCAATAAACCATGCACACCAAATAATCAGTGGGAGGAGATTTTCTGGTCAGACCTGGTGGTCAGGCCTACTGTACATGACACATATCAATCACTGATGGCTAAGAAACGGTTGATGGCCTGGCTATTGAGAACATCCTCCACAATGCCATTATACTGTATGAGTAGCTCAATACAGACAAGTATATGCACAGAAACAGCATGTATGCATATTACAGTGAATAAATCTGGACCAACATGGGCACCAGATGATCTCCACCACCTAGTGAAAGGCACACCGTGTTCTTCTCCGGATGTTTAATTCATAAAATAACAGCGAGATCACTGACTGGCACTCAGCATAAATGAAACAGCAATAAGCTGTATTTAATAAGGCAGTTTCAGTGGACCCAGTCTGGTGCAGAGTGAGCCAAGCCCTATGCTGTGCCAAGCAGGCAGAGTAGGGCTGCTGCCACATAGACTCAGCAGTGATATCATCAACATGGTGCCCGCCCCCGCAGCCCACAGCCCGCAGCCAGCCGGCACTGAGCCATGGTGTGGCCACCAAGCAGTTGGCCACTTGCTCTGATTTATAATCCATCCAGGTAACCATCAACTACAGCTGCTTTGGATTGGAGGAAGCCATTCCACAGCCCCTGTAGGCAGTAGATGATATGTTGTGGATGCAAGTGTGTGAAATTACAGTTAATATATGTTGTTTTGCTCAAGGAACTTATTGTTTTGATTAAACAAGCAGGCACAAGGTCTTGCATGTTCAGAGTGCATGTTGTAATCAGCTACGGTAGATTCGGCAAAAAATACTTATATACAGTGGGAAGTATTTGATACACTGACGATTTTGCAGGTTTTCCTACTTACAAAGCATGTAGAGGTCTGTAATTTTTATCATAGGTACACTTCAACTGTGAGTGACGGAATCTAAAACAAAAATCCAGAAAATCACATTGTATGATTTTTAAGTAATTAATTTGCATTTTATTGCATGACATAAGTATTTGATACATCAGAAAAGCAGAACTTAATATTTGGTACAGAAACCTTTGTTTGCAATTACAGAGATCATACGTTTCCTAAAGTTCTTGACCAGGTTTGCACACACTGCAGCAGGGATTTTGGCCCATTCCTCCATACAGACCTTCTCCAGATCCTTCAGGTTTCGGGGCTGTCGCTGGGCAATACAGACTTTCAGCTCCCTCCAAAGATTTTCTATTGGGTTCAGGTCTGGAGACTGGCTAGGCCACTCCAGGACCATGAGATGTTTCTTACGGAGCCACTCCTTAGTTGCCCTGGCTGTGTGTTTCGGGTCGTTGTCATGCTGGAAGACCCAGCCACACCCATCTTCAATGCTCTTACTGAGGGAAGGAGGTTGTTGGCCAAGATCTCGCGATACATGGCCCCATCCATCCTCCCCTCAATACGGTGCAGTCGTCCTGTCCCCTTTGCAGAAAAGCATCCCCAAAGAATGATGTTTCCACCTCCATGCTTCACGGTTGGGATGGTGTTCTTGGGGTTGTACTCATCCTTCTTCTTCCTCCAAACACGGCGAGTGGAGTTTAGACCAAAAAGCTCTATTTTTGTCTCATCAGACCAAATGACCTTCTCCCATTCCTCCTCTGGATCATCCAGATGGTCATTGGCAAACTTCAGACAGGCCTGGACATGCACTGGCTTGAGCAGGGGGACCTTGCGTGCGCTGCAGGATTTTTATCCATGACGGCGTAGTGTGTTACTAATGGTTTTCTTTGAGACTGTGGTCCCAGCTCTCTTCAGGTCATTGACCAGGTCCTGCCGTGTAGTTCTGGGCTGATCCCTCACCTTCCTCATGATCATTGATGCCCCACGAGGTGAGATCTTGCATGGTGCCCCAGACCGAGGGAGATTGACCGTTATCTTGAACTTCTTCCATTTTCTAATAATTGCGCCAACAGTTGTTGCCTTCTCACCAAGCTGCTTGCCTATTGTCCTGTAGCCCATCCCAGCCTTGTGCAGGTCTACAATTTTATCCCTGATGTCCTTACACAGCTCTCTGGTCTTGGCCATTGTGGAGAGGTTGGAGTCTGTTTGATTGAGTGTGTGGACAGGTGTCTTTTATACAGGTAACGAGTTCAAACAGGTGCAGTTAATGCAGGTAATGAGTGGAGAACAGGAGGGCTTCTTAAAGAAAAACTAACAGGTCTGTGAGAGCTGGAACTCTTACTGGTTGGTAGGTGATCAAATACTTATGTCATGCAATAAAATGCAAATTAATTATTTAAAAAACATACAATGTGATTTTCTGGATTTTTGTTTTAGATTCCGTCACTCACAGCTGAAGTTTACCTATGATAAAAATTACAGACCTCTACATGCTTTGTAAGTAGGAAAACCTGCAAAATCGGCAGTGTATCAAATACTTGTTCTCCCCACTGTACCTGTAGTATTTCTTAAACAAAACGGGTTGTCATTCAGATCGTATCGAGGTCTTCAAATATGTGCATAGAATTAATATTATTATAACATTTGCATAAAATAACACTTTGAAGGAATCACTTTGTCTTTTCACTTTGATTTCAGTGTGCCTATCTGGAAAACGACTGGAATATATCAGAGGGGGATGCCATTCTGCAGAGACACTTGCAGGCGTGAACACAATCCTTAAACATATCTAGAGTATTCCAACTGAAACGTATTTTCTCCCTTGGGTTTATAAAGCCTATAAACATTCAGCTAATGGGAACAATATCTACACTATAGTAACACAGGATCTGCTGACACAACCCCCTCTATGTATTTTCGTCTTGAAACAAGATATATATCAACATTCTAAAAGTGTTACAAATAATACTATACTGGGATTTAAAATAGAACAATGTACTGCACTAACAATACTACGGCCAAACACCCTGTCATTTGCAGAAAATGTAACTAATCTTTGACAAAAGGGCCAAACTCTTGACAAGGGGGTGGAGGGGCGGAGGCCCACTTAGACATGTCAGGACATTTCCTAGGGGAGACATTTGCAAATGAATGCAACTGGAGTTGCTTTGGACATGCCATACAAAAATGGCTGCTGGACTCCCTATACCATGCACATAAATGCTACTGAAGTGTGTTTATCCGAACATAATAATTCTAATTCGAATTAGGCTACCTTGATTTGGTCCCATGGAAGGACGTCATCAAAACTTCCATTAGATAAGAAAAGAAACACACGGATCACTTTCTACTCCACATTTGGAATAACACACTAATGGAAAAGGAAAGCATTAAATTATTTGTAATCTCAGAGTAGCTGGTCATTTTATGAGCTCAGCTGGGAAAGGGATGGGGTCATCTATATTCTGCACGTCATATCCAAGGATAATGTATATATATCTTGTGGATGTGTGAAAGTCGTACTAGTAAAAACCTTTATCCATAGTGTAAATTAACTCAATATTACACCATACACCAGAACATACACAAAACCACTAAACTTTAAAACAATATATTTTATATCCAAACCAAAGAGACGGGGGAAATAAAGCTGGAAAAAATATATTTTGTGATGGTAATGCCTTGTGCAAATAATGGCATCAATTATGCCGCTTAATCAAACACTTTACACTCAGTGATAATTGATTAATTTATTTAAATGAGCTGTTAGCCTCTCTCAACCATGAAATTAGAAGACAGAGAAAGTGCCAGTGCTCTAATACATTTAGCCAATTTGGGTATTTATGGCAAAACACCATAAATACTATACATCTGATTCAGCTCATTTGAGTGAGACATAATAAGTAATATTGTCCAGGAAATGGAATTATTTAGTGGATGAAGAATGAGTGAATACGTGAAATACACAGGTGTGTAATGACCAGAGAATAATTGCTATGGATGTATGGCTTTGTTAGGATATTGTAAGAATGACCAAAGGTTCCTACATTACAGCTTGAATACTACTTAAAACACAAATGTTGTGTTTTTAACAAAAACAGTGTCTACAATCTTCTCCCTTTTCCTTGAAAACCTAAGATACATTTATTCCCGCAGGAAAGTACTGTTGGCAACATAACCTTCCATCTTGATGTGGCTCAGTTGGTGTGGCGCTTGCAACACCAGGTTGGGAGTTCAATTCCCATGGGAGACCAGTATGAGGAAGTACAACAATTATATGCACATACTACTGTAATTCGCTCTAGATAAGAGAGTCTGCTAAAATGTAAATCACGATGACATATGAATGAGGATCACATAAAGACAGTTAAGCATTTTTCAACACGTCCTTATGGGCATTTTCTGGATTTCTGATCAACTGTAGCCGGGTAGTCTGTATGCCTAAAGCATTATCCTCCCATTTTAGTGGACCTATTCCCAAAAGGGTGCCATAGTGATGTCTGGATCTGTTTTTAAATGCATAGACTTCCTGCTTGACTTTCCAGAGACATGCAGAGAATTTAGCTGACTTCTGATGTTTCTCTTTCTTGACACCCAGGGATTCTTATAGAGATCCAATGCTTAGGGATGTAAAGTAAATACTTATGGCTATTGCCTTGGGGAGATAGGGGTAAAGAATCCATAACAATTTCACAAGATGCCTACTTCAGATAGATCCTCCTTTTGATAGCCCAGAGAATACATTTCTTCAGTCTGGATCAAATTTGAATATATATTGCTGCAAATAAGTTGAAGTGGTATGAGGCGATCTCCTACGGTATTATCGTTTTCCAAATAACCAGATAATTTAATCTGTGAATTTTGTCTGTTCATCATAATGTACCTGTTCAGTGTAATTTTGTTACACTGTTGATTTTACGCTTTGGTGGGGATAGAATTTAGATAGAATTTAACTTCCATTGTATTATTCACTGAGTGTACAAAACATTAAGAACACCTGCTCTTTCCATGACATAGCCTGACCAGGTGAATCCAGGTGAAAGCTATGATCCTTTATTAATGTCACTTGTTAAATCCAATTCAATCAGTGTAGACGAAGGGGAGGAGACAGGTTAAAGAAGGATTTTTTAGCCTTGAGACAATTGAGACTTGGATTGCGTGTGTGTGCCAAGAACTGCGACGCTGTTGGGTTTTTCGCGCTCAACAGTTTCCCTGTGTGTATCAAGAACGGTCCACCACCCAAAGGACATCCAGCAAACTTGACACAACTGTGGGAAGCATTGGAGTCAACATGGGCCAGCATCTCTGTGGAACGTTTTGACACCTTGTGGAGTCCATGCCCCGACAAATTGAGGCAGTTCTGTAACTCAATATTAGGAAGGTGTTCTTGTAGAGAGACTGTAGCTAGAGATGGGCACATACACAACTGTTTAAAATTATTTTAATCGCAACACCCCACTGGGCACAGACATCAGTTCAATGTTTAGTTTTGATTTACATTTGGTTGAGTTGTTAACTAATGTGAATTCAACGTGAAATTAACAAAAAAAGGCACCATGTCATTGGATTTAGGTTGCAAGTTAGGTGAAAATGTCCTGTGTAGCTCAGCTGGTAGAGCATGGTGCTTGCAACGCCAGGGTTGTGGGTTTGATTCCCATGGGGGAACAGTGCATGTTGCTCTGGATTAGAGTGTCTGCTAAAAGACAAAAAAAATGTATGCAAAAATCCCTGATGTCTTCCACGTAGATTCAATGTCATTACATAGATTTTTTGGGGGTTGAAATGACGTGGAAGCAACATTTATCCAACCAGTTTTTGCCCAGTGGCTCTCTTTTAACCTGCTATTGAGCATGATATTCTCTTTCCTTTAGCCCCTGTTGTCCATGGTTATCACAACAGAGAGGACAAATATCCAGGAAGCCCTAATCAAATAATGAGCTGTGCCAGGCAGGCAGGGTTTTGGAGCAAGGCAGTGAATTGAGCGTACATGTCTCTCAGTGAGAGAGGTATTGGTCAATGGTCATATTGTGGCACTTTAGCAACCCATGACCTTTACACCAGATGGTGATTTTAATTAGATACCATTAGCTCATTGTCCTCCCTGATTATTCCAAACCCTTCCAAGCAGAACTTGGAATTTGATCTGGTGCCAAACACATACTGTAAATTAGTTATTTACAGAAACACATATTTACATTTACAGTGCATTCAGAAAGAATTCAGACCCCTTGACTTTATCCACATTTTGTTTAAATTACAGCCATATTCAAAAAAACATATTAAATTCATTTTTTTCCCTCATCAATCTACAAACAATACCCCATAATGACAAAGGGTAAACAGGTTTTAGAAAAGGTAGCTACTTTATTAAACATAAAAACATAAATACCTTATTTATATAAGTATTCAGACCCTTTAATATGAGACTCAGGTGCATCCTGTTTCCATTGATTATTATTATAATTATAATTATTATAAAAAAAAATGTTTTACCTTTATTTAACTGATGTGATGTTTCCATTGATCATCCTTGAGATATTTCTACAACTTGATTGTAGTCCACCTCTGGTAAATTAATTTCGATTGGACATGATTTGGAAAGAAACACATCTTTCTATATAAGGTCGCACAGTTGATAGTGCATGTCGAAGCAAAAACCAGGCCATGAGAATGAAAGAATTGTCCGTAGAGCTCCGAGACAGGGTTATGTCGAGGCACAGATCTGGTGAAGGGTACCAAAACATTTCTGCAGCATTGAAGGTCCTCAAGAACACAGTGGAGGTGGTCACCCTGACAGAGCTCCAGAGTTCCTCTGTGGAGATGGGAGAACCTTCCAGAAGGACAACCATCTCTGCAGCACTCCACCAATCAGTTCTTTATGGTAGAGGCCAGACGGAGGCCACTCCTCAGTAAAAGGCACATGACAGCCTGCTTGGAGTTTGCCAAAAGGCACCTAAAGGAATGTAAATGTTAGGGTGAACCGGCGACCTGACAAACCCGCCACGTATGTTGACTCTGCCTGTCGAAGGTGGAGTTCCAGAGCTCAGAGGTGTGCCTGGCATGGATTGTGACTTCATCTCATTACTCGCCCTCTTCAACGCGTTATTCTCCGCCTGACTCTCTGCCAATACCGCCTGACTCTCCGCCAATAATGCCTGACTGGACCAATGCATCAGCTGACCCGTATCTCTGCCCTCAATACTGACTGACTCTGGACCAATGCATCACTGACCTGTATCTCTGCCCTCAATCACTCCTGACTCTGGACAAATGCATCAGCTGTCGCCCGCATCTTTGCCCTCAATAACGCCTGACTCTGGACCAGTGCATCAGCTGACCTGCATCTCTGCCCTCAATAACACCTGACTCTCGACCAGTGCATCAGCTGACCTGCATCTCTGCCCTCAATAACACCTGACTCTGGACCAGTGCATCAGAGAATGTTTCTCTTTCTTCAGTGACTCCATCTCGGTCTTCAAAGTGTCAGGCTCTTACCATAGAGAAGCCTACTGCTTCTCTATGTATCCATGGTCAGAGTCTGGCAGGTCTATAATTTCTGTTTCTGTGTGATGTTTTGTGTTGGATCCCTAATTAGAGGCAGCTGCACTGCATTGTCTCTAATTAGGGATCGTACATATGTTTGTATGTCTCGTTATATCTCCAGTCACCACAAGTAAGTGTGTTACGTTGTTTTGTTAACTCGTGTTTTTGTTTGTATAGTTCGTCATTGTGAGGATTTATCTGCTGTATAAATAAAATGTCGAACTATACCTGCGCTGCGCCTTGGTCTCTCCATATACCTACTAATGACAGACCTTGGTCTCTCCATATACCCACTAGTGACAGACCTTGGTCTGTCTACGCACCCGCTCGTGACACAAAGTTTGAATCTGATCCATGGTCACCTTCATCAGATGAGCTGAACAGTAGCGCCCTGAGCCCCCATCGATTACAGTGGCCTGTAGAAACGGTAGATAAATTAAGAATTTAAAGTGACTCCAACACACACATGCTGTGTATCTACCTCAGTTACCTCTTACACCTGCACATCAACTCGGTACTGGTATATAGCCAAGTTATCGTCACTCATTGTATATTTATTAATTTCTCTATAATTTCTCTCTGCATTGTTGGAAAGGGCCCGTAGGTTAACATTTCACTGTCAGTCTACACCTGTTGTTTAAGAAAGCATGTGACAAATAACATTTGATTTGATTTTATAACCAAAATAGATAAGGTGAACTTAAGGTGTCATGTCATAGCTGACACCCTATTATTTCTGAAGACATTTTTGAATGTTAATTGGGAGTAGACATTTAACAGAGTTTTTGGAAAACATGTTCACAAAATTCTGAGAGAGATTTTACTGTCATTCAAAATAAATTAAATTAAATTAGAGTTATTAGCTGATGGCATTGGAGCAAGGTACACTGGGCCAGACGGATTACCAGGACGTGTACTCCGAGCATGCGCTGACCAACTGGAAAGTGTCTTCACTGACATTTTCAACCGGTCCCTGATTGAGTCTATAATACCAACATGTTTCAAGCAGACCACCATAGTCCCTGTGCCCAAGAACACTAAGGTAACCTGCCTAAATGACTACAGAGCCGTAGCACTCACGTCTGTAGCCATGAACTGCTTTGAAAGGCTGGTTATGGCTCAAATTAACACCACTATCTCAGAAACCCTAGACCCACTCCAATTTGCATACCGCACCAACAGATCCACAGAACACGCAATCTCTATTGCACTCCACACTGCCCTTTCCCACCTGGACAAAAGGAACACCTATGTGAGAATGCTATTCATTCACTAGAGCTCAGCATTCAACACCATAGTGCCCTCAAAGTTCATCATTAAGGTAAGGACCCTGGGACTGAACACCTCCCTCTGCAAATGGATCCTAGACTTTCTGACGGGCCGCCCCCAGGTGGTAAGGGTAGGTAACAACACATCTGCCACGCTGATCCTCAACACTGGGGCCCCTCAGGGGTGCGTGCTCAGTCCCCTCCTGTACTCCCTGTTCACCCATGACTGCATGGCCAGGCACGACTCCAACACCATCATTACAGTGGTAGACCTGATTACCGACAACGACGAGACAGCCTATAGGAAGGAGGTCAGAGACCTGGCCGTGTGGTGCCAGGATAACAACCTCTCCCTCAACGTAATCAAGACAAAGGAGATGATTGTGGACTACAGGAAAAGGAGGACCAAGCATGCCCCCATTCTTATCGATGGGGCTGTAGTGGAGCAGGTTGAGAGCTACAAGTTCCTTGGTGTCCACATTACCAACAAACTATCACGGTCCAAACACACCAAGACAGTGTTGAAGAGGGCACAACAAAGCCTATTCTCCCTCAGGAGACTGAAAAGATTTGGCATGGGTCCTCAGATCCTCAAAAATGTCTACAGCTGCACCATCGAGAGCATCCTGACTGGTTGCTTCACTGACTGGTACGGCAACTGCTCTGCCTTCGACCGCAAGGCACTACAGAGGGTAGTGCGTACGGCCCAGTACATCACTGGGGCCAAGCAACCTGCCATCCAGGACCTCTATACCAGGCGGTGTCAGAGGAAGGCTCTAAAAATTGTCAAAGACTCGAGCCACCCAAGTCATAGACTGTTCTCTCTGCACGGCAAGCGGTATTGGAGCGCTAAGTTGAGGTCCAAAAGGCTTCTCAACAGCTTCTAACCCCAAGCCGTAAGACTCCTGAACAGGTAATCAAATGGCTATCCACCCCCCCACCCCACCCCACCGCCTCTTTTACGCTGCTGCTACTCTCTGTTTATTATCTACGCATAGTCACTTTAACTATACCTACATGTACATATTACCTCAATTAGCCCAACTAACCGGTGCCCCCACACATTGACTCTGTACTGGTACCCCTGTATATAGCCTCCTCACATTAACTCTGTACTGGTACCCCTGTATATAGCCTCCTCACATTGACTCTGTACTGGTACCCCTGTATATAGCCTCCTCACATTGACTCTGTACTGGTACCCCTGTATATAGCCTCCTCACATTGACTCTGTACTGGTACCACCTGTATATAGCCTCCTCACATTGACTCTGTACTGGTACCACCTGTATATAGCCTCCTCACATTGACTCTGTACTGGGTACCCCTGTATATAGCCTCCTCACATTGACTCTGTACTGGTACCCCTGTATATAGCCTCCTCACATTGACTCTGTACTGGTACCACCTGTATATAGCCTCCTCACATTGACTCTGTACTGGTACCACCTGTATATAGCCTCCTCACATTGACTCTGTACTGGTACCCCTGTATATAGCCTCCTCACATTGACTCTGTACTGGTACCACCTGTATATATCCTCTTTACATTGACTCTGTACTGGTACCACCTGTATATAGCCTCCTCACATTGACTCTGTACTGGTACCACCTGTATATAGCCTTGGTTAATGGCTTGTTAGTAAGCATTTCACTGTAAGGTCTACACCTGTTGTATTGTTGGTTAATGGCTTGTTAGTAAGCATTTCACTGTAAGGTCTACACCTGTTGTATTGTTGGTTAGGGCTTGTTAGTAAGCATTTCACTGTAAGGTCTACACCTGTTGTATTGTTGGTTAAGGGCTTGTTAGTAAGCATTTCACTGTAAGGTCTACACCTGTTGTATTGTTGGTTAAGGGCTTGTTAGTAAGCATTTCACTGTAAGGTCTACACCTGTTGTATTTTTGGTTAAGGGCTTGTTAGTAAGCATTTCACTGCTGTTGTATTGTTGGTTAAGGGCTTGTAAGTAAGCATTTCACTGTAAGGTCTACACTTGTTGTATTTGTTGGTTAAGGGCTTGTTAGTAAGCATTTCACTGTAAGGTCTACACCTGTTGTATTGTTGGTTAAGGGCTTGTTAGTAAGCATTTCACTGTAAGGTCTACACCTGTTGTATTGTTGGTTAATGGCTTGTTAGTAAGCATTTCACTGCTGTTGTATTGTTGGTTAAGGGCTTGTAAGTAAGCATTTCACTGTAAGGTCTACACCTGTTGTATTCGGCGCACGTGACAAATAAAATTACATTTGATTTGATCAAATACAGCCCCAATCAGATCAAATAGAATTCCTGACGTGTTTCACGTGCATCAACTAGTAAGCGAGCAAAATGCATCTGACAGCAGTCCCGGTGTGAATTCTTGGCCTTGAGCACAGTCCTGCTAAATTCCAGACATATTAACACAAGCCCTTCCTGTCACATGCTGCTAAGTGCAGCCACACATCTCCTTTGGTCTCAACCTCTCCCAAGACCTTGTAAGGCATTATGGAAAAAGCCTCTGTCTTGACTTGTTCATACCAGTCATAGGGGTGAGTTATCTGTGATATGCGGACAAATATGTTGGCAGATAATTAGGTGGCCTATTTCCATGTGTATTTGCAGGGCATGGATGCTGAACCTTGTCTGCCTGCTTCTCAGATGTAGGCAAAACATTGCATCATTGCTCAATTACTGCTCCTAATGATGCAAATAATAGTGAAAGTTTAATCATATTACATTAAAAAACTCCAATCATAATATATTACTTTAAACAAATACAAGTAGCTAATTATCTAATCAAACACAGGGTTCAGGTTTTGCTCCCTTTTTAGGTTTGGCCTGCAGGGGTTTTTAGGTTTGGCCTGCAGGGGTTTTTAGGTTTGGCCTGCAGGGGTTTTTAGGTTTGGCCTGCAGGGGATTTTAGGTTTGGCCTGCAGGGGTTTTTAGGTTTGGCCTGCAGGGGATTTTAGGTTTGGCCTGCAGGGGTTTTTAGGTTTGGCCTGCAGGGGATTTTAGGTTTGGCCTACAGGGGTTTTTAGGTTTGGCCTGCAGGGTTTTTTAGGTTTGGCCTGCAGGGGGTTTTAGGTTTGGCCTACAGGGGGTTTTAGGTTTTGCCTGCAGGGTTTTTTAGGTGTGGCCTGCAGGGGTTATTAGGTTTGGCTGAGATATATTGCTCTTGGAGAACTCTTGTAGGAATTGGAAATACTGTAGCTAGAAAATCATTAATTTGCTCAAGTTTAATTTCACATACTGAGGTTCTCTGTTGGAAATTCCTCTGTGATTTCTACAACCTGCATGGCTTTGGAGGTGAACTGTTATGGTCATGTTAACAAACTATAGTTTTGGAAAGTCGGTTAGGACATCTACTTTGTGCATGACACAAGTAATTATTCCAACAATTGTTTACAGACAGATTATTTCACTTATAATTCACTATATCACAATTCCAGTGGGTCAGAAGTTTACATACACTAAGTTGACTGTGCCTTTAAACAACTTGGAAAATTCCAGAAAATGATGTCATGACTTTAGAAGCTTCTGATAGGCTAATTGACATCATTTGAGTCAATTGGAGGTGTACCTGTGGAAGTATTTCCAGGCCTACCTTCAAACTCAGTGCCTCTTGCTCGACATCATGGGAAAATCAAAATAAATCAGCCAAGACAAAAATGGTAGACCTCCACAAGCCTTGTTTGTCCTTGGGAGCAATTTCCAAATGCCTGAAGGTACCACGTTCATCTGTACAATCAATAGTACGCAAGTATAAACACCATGGGACCACGCAGCCGTCATACCGCTCAGGAAGGAGACGCGTTCTGTCTCCTAAAGATGAACGTACTTTGGTGCAAATCAATCCCAGAACAACAGCAAAGGACCTTGTGAAGATGCTGGAGGAAACAGGTACAAAAGTATCTATATCCACAGTAAAACGAGTCCTATATCGACATAACCGGAAAGGCCGCTCAGTAAGGAAGAAGCCACTGTAACAAAACTGCCATAGAAAAAGCCAGACTACGATTTGCAACTGCACATGGGGACAAAGATCATACTTTTTGGAGAAATGTCCTCTGGTCTGATGAAACAAAAATACTGGCCATCGTTATGTTTGGAGGAAAAAGGAGGAGGCTTGCATGCCGAAAAACACCATCCCAACTGTGAAGCACGGAGGTGGCAGCATCATGTTGTTGGGGTGCTTTGCTGCAGGAGGGACTGGTGCACTTCACAAAATAGATGGCATCATGAGGAAGGAAAATTATGTCGATATATTGAAGCAACATCTCAAGACATCAGTCAGGAAGTTAAAGCTTGGTCGCAAATGGTTCTACCAAATGGACAATGACCCCAAGCATACTTCCAAAGTTGTGGCCAAAAGGCTTAAGGACAACAAAGTCAAGGTATTGGAGTAGCCATCACAAAGCTCTGACCTCAATCCTATAGAAAATGTGTGGGCAGAACTGAGCGTGTGCGAGCAAGGAGGCCTACAAACCTGACTCAGTTACACCAGTTCTGTCAGGAGGAATTCACCCAACTTATTGTGGGAAGCTTGTGGAAGGCTACCCGAAACGTTTGACCCAAACAATTTAAAGGATGTGCTACCAAGTACTAATTGAGTGCATGTGAACTTCTGACCCACTGGGAATGTGATGAAAGAAATAAAAGCTCAAATAAATAATTCTCTCTACTATAATTCTGAGATTTCACATTATTAAAATAAAGTGGTGATCCTAACTGACCTAAGACAGGGAATTTTTATTAGGATTAAATTTCAGGAATTGTGAAAAACTGAGTTTAAATGTATTTGGCTAAGATGTATGTAAACTTCCGACTTCAACTGTATATGTTAATTGTATTACTTAATTAAGTGTATTGATAATCGATTGTGTATTTTCATTTAGAAATTGGTATTTATGTAACAGTATGATATAAAGATATCCTGAATCTTCTTGATCTAGATCTAAAATCCAGCAGTCAAAGCTGGTTGAACTGACGTCATGTTTACAACTGGTAGTTATCTGGTTGAACTGACGTCATGTTTACAACTGGTAGTTATCTGGTTGAACTGCCGTCATGTTTACAACTGGTAGTTATCTGGTTTAATGACGTAATTTGAATAACATACAGAATGACTTGCACAGATAATTGAATGCTGAATATCACTATTAAGCTTATTAACTGTCATACTTTTTGTAAAGAGATTGCAAGAATCCAACATTAATAAGGCTTCATAGAGAAGTCAGTATATGGGGCATGTAGGGGGCAAGCTAAGCCACTCTTTTGTTTCAGGGAACAATGATTCAACTTTAAAAGAACTAACGACAGGGAAGCAGTTTAAAAGTTCCCTGGGAAAAAACAGGACCCATAATCCCCTGTAGTCGTAAGAGAGAAGTCATCAGTACAAAGTGGAAATAATGAGCCATATTTTCCATTGCGTAATTAATGCATGACTTTTTAAATAACTGAAGCGCAAAATGAAGGTTATAATTGGTTTTACTGTACCCTTGTCTTCTCTCTCTTCTCTGTGCTGACAGACAGTTACAGTGTTACGGTTGGCTTTACACAGGAGGAAGGAACAGTAGATGGATTTCTGTGCACTTTTACTTTTTACTGTCTAAATATTGTTTATTTTTAAACAGTGTCATACATCAATCAATAAAAAGGAGTTGTCACAGAGTTGTCAGAGGTCGAGACAGCAGTGAGTGAGTGCGTGCATGAGTGCGTTTCACATTATTTTAGGCAGACAGCACCAATAAAGCAATGTCTTCATAGAGCGATTTTATAGAGTGATTAAATAATATTAGTCTTCTGAGGAGTCTAAATATTTGGGGGACAAATGGTATAATTTTCTGTATGGTCAGTTGTTTTTGTGCTGTATTTTGTAATATTCTTTGTAAATTTATATTATGGACAAGGCCTCAAATCTAAGCCAGCTTTACACCATACCCCACAGCTGTATGTCGGAGGAAACCTTCCCTTTAATCTCACTATGTGACCATGCAGTAGAGATATCCAATGGCACAGCGGTCTAAGGCACTGCATCTCAGTGCTGGAGGCGTCACTACAGATACCCTGGTTCAAATCCAGGCTGTATCACAACCGGCCGTGATTGGGAGTCCCATAGGGCAGCGCACATTTGGTCCAGCGTTGTCCGAGTTTGGCCTGTGTAGGCCGTCATTGTAAATAAGAATTTGTTCTTAACTGACTTGCCTAGTTAAATAAATGGCAAGCAACTCTTGCACGCAACCAGGCAATCTGCAAACCTAAATATAACCAACTTGGGGGTTGGGATAGTGTCTAAAGCAGAGCAAGCGACCCCAGAGCCAGGTAACACCATACGCTTATGGTCTTTACAGCCGTATTCATACGGGAAAACGTTCCGCTTTAGTGAAGCAACCAGTATGTTCTGCACTGGACTGTCAAGGTAGATTGGTCAAGCTATTTGCATTTCCCTGCTGACTGCTCCCTGGAGAGACACGACGGCCTCATCATCTAGTATACTGTAGTTATGAAAGGCTTACACTGAAAGCCTTACATAAAGTCTACTGTTTGCGTTCTTGTAAAAAATTCTGTTCTGAGTGTCTCAGATGGGATAATGCAGATCCCAATAGCAATAACATTCAGTCCCTAATACATTTAAATGTCATTGCCACTTTGTACAATATACTATGGATGGTGCAATTTACATAATGCGACTGCATTGGGAAAAGTAAAGATGCGTAACCTACGTATGTTCTAAAGTTTCTTTAGAACGTATTGTGCTGTTACTGGCTGTCCTCCTTTTGACAGAACATTTCCACTTGTACAAAATGTGTCATGAAATCCCCCTTGATGTGAATCTAAACCAAAATGATTCGGCTGTCAGCAGTCCATTCTCCCTTTCATTATTTGATGGGAACAAGACAAGGAGTGGATTTCTCACCAGCATTATTCATAATATCTGAGGAAGTTTGCACATTTTAATACTACTACTTTAATACTAAGATAAATAGCCCAAGGTTATATTTTCTGAAAACATTACAAACGTAATCATATTTTCACATCTTGTCTAGGCATCTTTATGGTGTCTAGAGGTTACTGTCAGGGCTTGACATTAGGGTTGTCTAGGCTATTCTATGTTAAGTTTTTGTTAGTCCCCAATTGTCTCTAATTGTCTCTAATTTCACACCAGTTCAAACAACCTTCTAACGCTGGATTCAAACTTGCAACCTTGGGAATCAGAGGCAGATGCTTATGCTTATGCTCATCTGACATCCCCGTCCACAACAGCCTAGAAAAACTATAACCTACTTGAAGGTCACAACACTAACTGTTGCCCCTAGTGGCCGGTTTCCACGTCATTTCACAGCCTCCTCAGACATGGATGGTCGTTGAATTCTGATTTGTATCACAGGTGACCTGGCTGGGATTAAATACGCATCTATTATTAATATAATGTCTATACAGTGCCTTTGGAAAGTACTCAGACCCCTTGACTTTTTCCACATTTTGTTACGTTACAGCCTTATTATAACATTTATTAAATAAAAACATTTCCTCAGCAATCTACTCACAATACCCCATGAGGACAAAGCCAAAACAGGTTCTTAGAAATGTTTGCTAATAAAAAAATAAAAAAATGAAATAGCTTATTACTTATGTATTCAGACCCTTTGCTATGAGACTCAAAATTGATAAGTTCATCCTGTTTGCATTGATCATCCTTGAGATGTTTCTACAACTTGACTGGAGTCCACCTGTGGTAAATTAAATTGATTGGACATGATTTGGAAAGGCACACACCTGTCTATATAAGGTCCCACAGCTGACAGTGCAGGTCAGAACAAAAACAAGCCATGAGGTCGAAGGATTTTTCCGTAGAGCTCCGAGACAGGATTGTGTCGAGACACAGATCCGGGCAAGGGTGCCAAAAAACTTCTTCAGAATTGAAGGTACCCACAATGGAAGACGTTTGGAACCATCAAGACTCTTCCTAGAGCTGGCCGCCCGGCCAAACAGGGAGGTGACCAAGAAGAGACTAGGAGACTGGGAGACTAGTCAGGATCGAGGGAAAGATGAGCGGCGAAAAGTACTGAGAGATCCTTGATGAAAACCTGCTCCAGTGCGCTCAGGACCTCAGACTGGGGTGAAGGTTCACCTTCCAACAGGACAATGACCCTAAACACACATCCTTGAGTTGCCCAGCCAGAGCCCAGACTTGAACCCGATCGAACATCTCTTGAGAGACCTGAAAATAGCTGTGCAGCGACGCTCCCCATCCAACCTGATAGAGCTTGAAAGGATCTGCAGGGAAGAATGGGAAAACTCCCCAAGCTTGTAGCGTCATACCCAAGAAGACTCAAGGCTGTAATCACTGACAAAGGTGCTTCAACAAAGTACTGAGTAAAGGGTCTGAATACTTATGTAAATGTAATATTTCAGTTTTTATTTTTAATAAATCAACAAAAATGTCAAAACTGTTTTTTCTTTGTCATTATGGGGTATTTTGTGTAGATTGATGAGGGGAAAAAACTATTTAATACATTTTTGAATAAGGCTGTAACCTAACAAAATGTGGATAAAGTCAAGGGGTCTGAATACTTTCTGAATGCACTGTATGTCTGTCATCGCTCATCTTAATGGTAGTTACTTTGTTATGAAACGACAACCGTGACAGTTTTATACACCGGCGACTGTCAGCCACCTCAACGTGTAAATGGAATTGTAATGGTCAGGTAGTTTAGTGCTGAAACTTTTTCCTGTTTAGGTGCCATGCAGGAGGCAATCTTCCTCTGGAAAAAAAGTTGCTTGTGTAACAGCATGTGACCTCCTCCCATAGCCTGTATTGAGATGGGGGATGGGCAACCCAGCTGCTTCAGAAACTGCTTTTGCTGGAAGAATGAAAGAGAAAGTATCAATCAAACATACTGTAGACCCTCATTAATTATCTGCTGATGCACCAACAAACATGCATGGTGCATCACTTCCCCGACAGTGTCAGTGTATTATTCAAGCCTTTTTGGGATGAACATACAGTGACTTGAATGCTTTAATTAGACAATTCAATCCCCCTAAATGCTTTGACTATTCATTCAGTAGGTTAATAGCATATCATGTGAACAGCATGACATCAGAGATTACATACTTGCCAACTGCTGTTGATTTTTTCTTTGTATATATTTACTTTGAGTCACCGTGTCAAAATGGCTGAATGGATTGTCAAGCCTGACGTCTTAAAATAAAAAAATAAATAAAGTTATGGAGTTTGTGGCCATGTCATGCATGTTGGGTGCCTCTGGAGTATTTGTAGAGCAGTTACCATGTCTGACCCCATGTCTTTACCTCATATCCTTGGATACACTTTACCTTTGTTCAAAGGGATTGTGTTATAGCATGGATCACACCTTGGCTTTCTGAAAAATTGGGAATGTCCAGTAGCTACAGTATGTGCAAAAGTCTCAATCCAAAACCACTCTAGAAGACGAGTGTTGTCTGTGTAGAGGCCTGTCCAATACTGCACACTTAAAATTGCAAATACAGAAAGTGTGAAAAAGTCTTCATGTTTTTGTTTTTACTTCAGCGTTTTCTTTTTCTCCATGTTCCCTTCTCTAATTTTCTCTTTTTGGATGAGCAGTTCTCTTCTTCACATTGTCGCTCACTGTGATCACACTTTCACTGCCAGCCTTACTGTTTTCCCACTTAATTTGTTCAGGCATCCAGTGAATCTTAATGCCATCTCGAGTGAGGTGACGCAGGTCCTGTTCTCTCTAAACTCTGGAACGCTTGGTACAATCACATTAATCACTCACACACAGGCTGCTCACTCAGCCCCGGCCAACCGCCCAGCCCCTCTCACCATCCCTCTTCAGCTCTGAGGCAGGCAGGAAGGAATAGCCTTGTCACTGCTGTTTCAGCACACATGCCCTCTTTAACATCCGCCCCCACTGTGGACCTGACGTCTAATGACCAATACAAAGAGGCAGTGCCTATTAACCCGTACTTAATGTCTTTCAGGAGACGCATTCCCTTCAACATTGAGGTAATCAATGCAACAATGCAGTCTGATCTGTTCATCAATGCAACAAGGCAGTCTGATCTGTTAATCAATGCAGCAAGACAGTCTGATCTGTTCATCAATACAACAAGGCAGTCTGATCTGTCCATCATTGCAGCAAGGCAGTCTGATCTGTAAATCAAGGCAGTCTGATCTGTTAATCAAGGCAGTCTGATCTGTTAATCAATGCAGCAAGGCAGTCTGATCTGTTAATCAAGGCAGTCTGATCTGTAAATTAAGGCAGTCTGATCTGTTAACCAATGCATCAAGGCAGTCTGATCTGTTAACCAATGCAGTCTGATCTGTTAATTAATGCAGTCTGATCTGTTAATCAATGCAGTCTGATCTGTTAATCAATGCAGCAAGGCAGTCTGGTCTGTTAATTAATGCAGCAAGGCAGTCTGATCTGTTAATCAATGCAGCAAGGCAGTCTGATCTGTTAATCAAGGCAGTCTGATCTGTTAATAAATGCAGCAAGGCAGTCTGATCTGTTAATCAATGCAGCAAGGCAGTCTGATCTGTTAATCAATGCAGTCTGATCTGTTAATAAATGCAGCAAGGCAGTCTGATCTGTTAATCAAGGCAGTCTGATCTGTTTTTAGAAGACAATACAACAATATGTTTGTTCTATTCATAAACCCCCTTTTAATTTCACTAAAGACTTTAAAATGACCTTGATGGTTATCAATTTAAATATATTTCAGGAGTACATCTTGATGTCTAGAGATTTTCTTCAATCCTTCTGAACATCATCTACCAAAGGGTCTTGAAGTCCAAATCAAAGTAATGTTCTATTGCTAGCCAGCCATCTCTCTAGAACACGGGTTCTTAAACCTTTTCAGCCTGGGACCCAAATTAGATATTCTGTGTTTTCCTGGGACCCAAGCTTACGAAAACATGCAACTATATGTAAATATCGGTAAATTTCATTGCCCTTATGTCAATCAACAAATACAACATAGACAAATAACAATTCAATGAAATACCCATAAATAGCTATTCATTTTTATTTTTCCTCATTAAAAACACTATTACATATCTGTCTAGGTTGGAACTGTTGCGGTTAAACTACAATAAATCATTTTAATTCTGAACTGATTGATCACATCACACAGATGTATAACAGAACACAAACACAGAGGCTCAGTTTTTGATAGTACAAACCTAAGTAACAGTACAGATGAAAAATGACCAGGCCTACTGTACATCTTCCTGTAGAAATGATTGTTGAAAAAAAGTATATTCCAGTTCAGAATAAAAATGAATACTTGTATTTTTCCATCTTCATCTGTACTGTTACATATGGTTGCACTAGATAGCTTGCTTTAGCTTAAGTTAGCTAGCTAGCTATTAGCTGTATACAAGGGGATTGTTTGAAAGAGTAACTCACATCTACTACTATGAGATAGTACTCCCTTGTGTTTCCTGAAGCATTCTGCCCTGTTCTGAAATAACTCCCTTGGTTTACTGTCATGCTGTGGATGTTTGGTCAGGACATGTTGTTTTATTAACTAGTTTGTTTTGAGAGACTCATTACTAAGCACATCCCCCCACAAAACACATTGTGGGCACTCCTCGTTAAGTTTGTATTAAACCAAGAGAGAGAAACTCATCTCTGTATTTGCGTTTCATGCCAATTGAGCTCAGTCAGAACTTGTGGCTAGCTTGAGTTCATTCGACAACAGTGAGTTATGGCGAGTGGGAAAGACAAGCCAGTGGCTGACAGTGCATCATCTGCTGCTGAGCAACAGCACTGCAGCGTGTGGGTCGCAGAGTGATCTTCAAGAAAACTGCAGAAAAAAAGATCTGCTAAACCCTGGGCATCTTCCACCCACTCGCGCAGCTGCCAAACTGAGCAGTGACACTGCTGCTGAGCAGAGAGCGCACTGAACAGAGAGCGCACTTACACTTGGCCAAAATCAATTCCAGTAATTCATTAAATAATTATAAATTTACTCTGACACGTCGAGACCCAACATTAACATACTTTATGAAAGGCTGCTCTAGGCTGCTCTAGAACGTCTGTGTTTGTTCATCCTTGTAACTAACTGCCATAATACTACATCCCACTCACAAACTCTAAGCTGGATGTGGTATTTCCCAACCCTAAATCCAACCCTGACTCTATCTCATGTTTGTGCCACGCCTCATATGTTGTTTTCTTACCCCTGCTAATACCATCCATTGTTCTCCTCATCACTCCGTTTGGATTCGTTATTTCCCTGCTTCAACTTGTCCCCAGAAAACGTGCTCTACTGGGTGAAAACAAGGGGTGTCATATTTCTTGACAAATATCATTAGCTTGAACTGTAAGCTGTCACAACCAAATATCCTGTGTGTTACTGATTAACAGTATGCTATTGCTCAAGCAGGGATACGCTGCCGGGGAAACAGGCTGTCATGGCTACCCTAACATTTCCTCTACCTCTTTATTTACAGGCTGATCTACTTAATAATGACTACATAGCTTGGTTACATGAAAGGAAACGTATGGATATATTCAAGATATACGTATTACATGGAACAGACTCTCATCAAATATGTTAGTACCATGTTGGGGAGTAATGAACTAAATGTAGTTCAATTAATCATTTAACTACATTTCCCAGTAGCTTGTTGGTAGTTGAACTAAAGTTTAGTCTAGGAAGTGTTTTCAGTAGTTCATAACTTGTTTGCCATGTAGTGGTATAGATAACTACTGGAACTACACACTACTTTTATTTAGCAGAAATAAAATATGTTTGAAGTAGCCAATAGTTCTTTTTTGGCATTAGGTCTGCCTAATTGTACTTGAAACACGTTTTTTTGTGTTCAATAGGCACAATTACACATTCTGTTAACATATTACAAAATAAAAATAAAAAAAATTAAAAAGTACTTACTTTTTCACATGACTGTAGATGATGTGCAGTATGACTTTAAATGAGGGGAGAGTAGGATAGAGGTGAGACTGTATACAAGAGAGAGACTCTGAGAAATAAGTACATTCTACTTTCTGGTCACTTGATATTGATGAATGGATCTCATAAAATTATGCCTTCTATCAACCATTTATTACAATGGAACCCATAATAACATTGGATGAACTACATACTTAAAATGGATCACCAGCTTTTCACTGAAGTCATGTAAATGGAGTTTATTTCCATGGAATGAGGAAATTGAATATGACATACCTGTTTAACATTTAACCTGCTAATACATGTCTTTCAAATCACTCCTGTCAGATGTGAATACTCTCTTGACATTGGCCATTTCCCTAACTATAATAAAATAATTATCTGTAGAAAGATTGATTAGATAATGCACTTAGGTTGAAGTCATTAAAAATCATTTTTCAACCACTCCACAGATTTCATGTTAACAAACTATAGTTTTGGCAAGTTGATTAGGACATCTACTTTGTGCATGACACAAGTAATTCTTCCAATTGTTTACAGACAGATTATTTCACTTATAATTCACTATATCACAATTCCAGTGGGTCAGAAGTTTACATACACTAAGTTGACTGTGCCTTTAAACAACTTGGAAAATTCCAGAAAATGATGTCATGGCTTTAGAAGCTTCTGATAGGATAATTGACATAATTTGAGTCAGTTGGAGGTGTACCTGTGGAAGTATTTCAAGGCCTACCTTCAAACTCAGTGCCTCTTTGCTCGACATCATGGGAAACTCAAACGCCTGAAGGTACCACGTTCATCTGACCAAACAATAGTATGCAAGTATAAACACCATGGGACCACGCAGATGTCATCCCACTCAGGAAGGAGACGCATTCTGTCTCCTAGAGATGAGCGCACTTTGGTGCGAAAAGTGCAAATCAATCTCAGAACAACAGCAACGGACACCATCCCAACCGTGAAGCACAGGGGGTGGCAGCATCATGTTGTGGGGGTGCTTTGCTGCAGGAGGGACCGGTGCACTTCACAAAATAGATGGCATCATGAGGAAGGAAAATTATGTGGATATATTGAAGCAACATCTCAAGACATCAGTCAGGAAGTTAAAGCTTGGTCGCAAATGGGTCTTCCAAATGGACAATGACCCCAAGCATACTTCCAAAGTTGTGGCCAAATGACTTAAGGACAACAAAGTCAAGGTATTGGAGTGGCCATCACAAAGCCCTGACCTCAATCCTATAGAAAATGTGTGGGCAGAACTGAAAAAGCGTGTGCGAGCAAGGAGGCCTACAAACCTGACTCAGTTACACCAGTTCTGTCAGGAGGAATGGGCCAAAATTCACCCAACTTATTGTGGGAAGCTTGTGGAAGGCTACCCGAAACGTTTGACCCAAGTTAAACAATTTAAATACAATGCTACCAAATACTAATTGAGTGTATGTAAACTTCTGACCCACTGGGAATGTGATGAAAGAAATAAAAGCTGAAATGAATCATTCTCACTACTATTATTCTGACATTTCATATTCAGAATGAAAATAAAATAAAGTGGTGATCCTAACTGACCTAAAACAGGGAATTCTTACTAGGATTAAATGTCAGGAATTGTGAAAAACTGAGTTTAAATGTATTTGGCTAAGGTGTATGTAAACTTCCGACTTCAACTGTACGTATGTCATAATGAATAAGATCATCAAGACTTTAACTGCAAGCTTATACTCTGTGATGGATGAAGGGCCTAGAGTAAATATAAACACTGAATAAATATGTTACTATTACATGAAACACTTTGAAACACAATCTGTTCCTAAGTATGATAATACATGACCTGGTCATGGATACACAGATCTGCTGTAAACTACACCGTGTATAGAATTACAATAATTGGTTGTATCCTACCGGAGGTGAGTTTCTTAAGGATTACTTTTAGATATGTAACCTAATACACAAGAGCTTGAAGTGTTTTATTAATATCCTTACATTTACATATTTATTGTTTTAAAATATAATTAAAAATCCTCCAACTTTTTGTCACTCCCAGTTATACCATCAAGTTATGAGAAGGGCTTACCAAGAAAAACGTCCAAATAGGCTAATTCGAGGCATAAACTGAACTGAAGTCATACCATCAAATGACTATCTAAGTCGTTATAGAATAGAGGCTGTTCATTATTCCACTAATGTAACAAAAATACTGTACTCCACCATTACTCCAAAGAATATCCATGTCCTCATATGTTGCATAATCTGCATATTCCACAGTTAGTGAAACTCAGGATTCAGGACATTGCGCTTCCAAAATAGATTTGAACAACCACTGTTTGCCTGTAGGTGTTTGTTTGGGCACTATGGATAAATGTGAATGAAGTTACATTTCACAAGTGAAAAGAGCTTCATTTTTAGACCGGCGGGGCCGCGTTCCTTAGGTCAATGTGGAAATCAGTATGCACAAAGAGCATGACTGAGAGAAACATATTCATTAGATTAACAATTTGCATTACAGATTTTCAATTTATTATGGAACTCTATGCACATATCTGACAGAAATGTAGTTACCGCTAACTCACATCCCAACAGTTTGATGAAATTCATGCTTTTTTTTCTCTCACACAAATGAAAAAAACGAATGTTATGTTAATAAAACAACATTGTAATGTTCAAGTAGGCTAATCATTATCGTGTAAAGCTTGTTATTGAAAGCCTGTGCTGACGTTTATATCTCATAACAATTCATCATATGCTTTGTAATGTAAAATGATTTGTGAGAAATTACTCATCAAGATGTTTGTGTATGGGGCTATACCTAAACTTTAATTGCAATAACTAGGTAAACATTTTTGTGTTGAAACGTAAAGTAGAATTTTTCACAGACACTATGAGCACTACTTCAATTTTAGTCAGCTCTGACAGCACTAAAAGCATCCAGCACTCAGACCGGAGTGCTTAAGACTTTGCTTTACATTATCTGTATTTGACTCAGAGGAGTAGTTACCATGGCAACACGGCAGACAGGAAGTTACAACCCAAATTATTCTGAAGGTCATACTTGCATACTGGTACAAAAAAAAGAAACATTCTTAGAGCGTTTCAGAGACCTCATGGGACATTGAACATTAGACAGACACTGTTTGACGATCCACGTTTTAAGCTATAATATATCATACATTCAATCACATAGAGACTTTATATTGAGACGTTTTATTTGTTTAAAATCTGACATCTCAGGAACTACTGCATACTTCCTTCAGCTTATATTTACCCGTTCACTTAAAATAATATGCCACACACAGTTGATTTTTTTATTAAATCTGAAGCAGTATCACAGACGATTCGGCAAGCTGTCCTGAGGCACATTAGGCTTACACCCATTAGCTTGGTCAGAACTGTGGAGTAACTCTGAATCACACAAATGAGCTGTTGTGTGTGTATGGTTACGATTGTCCTCTATACCATGATGTATATGTTGATATGGTTCTCATCCTATCTATGGAAGTTCTATTCTCTTGTACTCCACCTTCTCGCCACACCAAAATATGTAAATTGGTGTAAAAAGGGGGGGGTGGGCTGTTGACATTTCAAAGCCAAATACACAAGAAAGTAGTTGTCAATATTTTGTTTTATCCTCATAATCTATTAGGTGTTTTTGTCTCTGTTGTATCAGGCCATGTGAGTTGGGGTATGGCATGCAGATGGTACTGCACTGCTTCCCTTTTGTGCCATGAAATGGGCTTGTTTGTTCCTACCAACTTGCCAGCAGATTATATAGAACCAGCAAATGACATTGAGTTCTCTCATGGCTCTGAAAAGATGCCTTATGGAGACTATCTGGAAAGATCTGGAAGGTGTGGTTGACTACAATCCTGTGAGTGTTTGTCATTAATAGGTGTTGTGGTCATTACACACAGGTGCACAACATCTTCAGATCTATCCATAGTCCATACAGCTAAAACCACCATATACTGTAGTTACACAAGCAACATTCCATTGTTTCTTTTCTTATCTTACATTGTTTTGAACAATAGGTCAAGAGGTCAAGGTACCTAGCAATAAAGGCTCTGATTATGACGTCTCTGAAGGTGTTTGTCAGTATCTGAAGTCCCACTCCAACAGTGCAAACATTCCCTGTTCTGTCGCACCTTTTTACGCTATCATGTGTAGATATTTTGCACGTGAATATAATGTTCTTTAGCGGAGAAGAGCTACAATGTATATTATGATGAAGACTATAATGTATAGGTCTTTGAGTGCTGTGTACTCCACAGTCACTCTGTATGGTAGCTACAGTATATTGTTCAGTAGGTATGGAGGATACAGGTGTGTTGAACTAAGACTGCTGATTTAGAGCTCCCTGGCAGAGCTATTGATCTCCACAGGTAACCTTCTGATCTTTTGTGAAAATAACATTATGCTAAATTAACTTGAGTTGTGTACGAACCTCAAGTCTTTTTAAAGATGTTTCTTTTATTATTCCACATAAAGACGTGGAGAGAATGACTCAACATTCCAGTGTTGTGCCATTGTTGGGCTATAAAAAAAAGTTATTGGACAGTTGCGTAAGTATTGCCATTCTTCACACCACAGTGGAAGTATCCTTTGCCAATGAGGGGAATTTAACAGAAAATGATTGTTGTGAGTTTATTAAAGTTTCAATCTATCAGTCTTCTACACTTACCATATAGCTTCCTTGTGAGGTCACTCTTTGAGAGAATCTCAAGGTAGCCTACCTAGTTAAATAGCAATCTAACAGATGGTGGTAGAGTGGTATGATGGCAATACTGTGTCAGGTATTGCATAATCCTTGTTAAGTGACATTTATTTCCTGAACGATATCTAGCCACATTTTACCTTAATTAATACACTCTCTTCTATGCGCTGAGATAAATTAAGGACTCTCTGAAACAACAACTGGGTAGTTGTGGTATCACACCTTAGATTCTTCATCTCATCCTATATTACATCCAAATCGAATCAAATCCAACTTTATTTGTCACATGCGCCGCATACAACAGGTGAAGACCTTACCGGGAAATGCTTACTTACAAGCCCTTAACCAACAATGTAGATCAAGAAATAGAGTTAAGAAAATATTTACCAGATAATAAGAAGTAGCACAATACAATAACAATAACGAGGCTATATACTATATTTGATTAGTGTCTGGATGCAGTATGGCTAACATGGGTCTCAATGTGATATGAGGCTGTTGGGAGTGAGTTTGTAATAGTGTGATTGCTGTGGAATACCTAACAGAAGACATCTTTGTTGCCCTTTCCTGTAATCAAATGGCCAAATCGCCCTGTAGTGTGGTGTTTCTATGTCAAACAGTTTTGTTATAATTCAGTCTTCTGTGATGTGTATATAAAGTGTAATATTGGGAGGAAAACATTTCAACTCTATATCTGACATGGTACAGGTGTCTTCTTT
The DNA here is from genome assembly GCA_023634145.1 of Thymallus thymallus. Taxonomy (NCBI): domain Eukaryota; kingdom Metazoa; phylum Chordata; class Actinopteri; order Salmoniformes; family Salmonidae; genus Thymallus; species Thymallus thymallus. The sequence continues at coordinate 3,606,836 of CM042411.1, read as the reverse complement.
TCTTAAAGCCCATAACCATGCATGTGAGGTGTATACTTTTGTTTCAAAGTAGATTTGTTTAAGACTACCAAGAAACACTCTGTCCGAGCTCTGTCCATGGTACAGGTGTCTTCTTTTCTTAAAGCCCATAACCATGCATGTGAGGTGTATACTTTTGTTTCAAAGTAGATTTGTTTAAGACTACCAAGAAACACTCTGTCCGAGCTCTGTCCATGGTACAGGTGTCTTCTTTTCTTAAAGCCCATAACCATGCATGTGAGGTGTATACTTTTGTTTCAAAGTAGATGTGTTTAAGACTACCAAGAAACACTGTCGGGAGCCTGATTTAGCTCACTGCAGTAAAAGGTTTTAAGGATAGCTGAATGTATTATTGGCTCCTTCTGAGATTGAAGTCTAGGGTACTTTGCCAATGAATACCCATTATACACCTTTCTGTCATAATGAATGGTTTGTAGACATCAACAGAGCATGTGTGAGGAAAGGTTTACTGAAGATGTCTCCACAATGGTGGTAGTTTAACAGCTTTTACTAGTATATTGATCCTTTTGTTGACACAACTCAATCCGATGAGAGTATATCATATGGAGAAATATCATGATGAACACTTTATGGCTATACCTATAATGTGCACTGAAAGGTGATTTCAACCAATTTACATATTTTGGTGTGGAGAGAAGGTGGAGTACAAGATAATAGAACTTCCATAGATAGGATGAGAACCATATCAACATATACATCATGGTATAGAGGACAATCGTAACCATACACACACAAAGATGAGTATGCATGTCTCTTCTATAATAAATAGTTCAGCCTTACTGCTCTAAAAAAGCTATTTAGGGGGTGAGATATTCTATCAAGCAAACACTCTCCCTATTGAGGGGATGAGACATTCTATCAAGCAAACACTCTCCCTATTGAGGGGATGAGACATTCTATCAAGCAAACACTCTCCCTATTGAGGGGATGAGACATTCTATCAAGCAAACACTCTCCCTATTGAGGGGATGAGACATTCTATCAAGCAAACACTCTCCCTATTGAGGGGATGAGACATTCTATCAAGCAAACACTCTTCCTATTGAGGGGATGGGACATTATATCAAGCAAACACTCTCCCTATTGAGGGGATGAGACATTCTATCAAGCAAACACTCTTCCTATTGAGGGGATGAGACATTATATCAAGCAAACACTCTCCCTATTGAGGGGATGAGACATTCTATCAAGCAAACACTCTCCCTATTGAGGGGATGAGACATTCTATCAAGCAAACACTCTCCCTATTGAGGGGATGAGACATTCTATCAAGCAAACACTCTCCCTATTGAGGGGATGAGACATTCTATCAAGCAAACACTCTTCCTATTGAGGGGATGGGACATTATATCAAGCAAACACTCTCCCTATTGAGGGGATGAGACATTCTATCAAGCAAACACTCTCCCTGTTCTCTCACTTGTTATTCCCAATTTGCTAGATGTACAGTCTGCTGAGTTTGACACTCTGGTAAGTCACCTTGAGAGAGATGCTGTTGGTTTGTTAGCTCTCCTTGCGTGGCGCTCTGTCAGGGCTTCTTAATAAATCATTAACGGCTTATGAAAAAGGTAAACTTCCTTCAGGCCACGAGAGCCATGAGCACAGCACACATAACAGACATGGCATCCAGACAGAAAACCTGTTTCCCTGCCTTACCTCGACTCGTACTTACACAGGCAATAAGGAAATAGACAAGGATCCCATGGAAACAGAAGTACATAGGTAACACATTAAGCATGATGCTCACACATAAATGAATTAATACTGACTACTACAATACTGCAATGCTGACTATTACAGTACTGAAAGTATCCAAATTAGTACAATGTTATGGAATCTTTAAGTTATCAACCAGTGCTTAAAATGAGAGCTAGCCGAATGGATTAAACGATGGGTTGTAAATGTTTTTTTAGTTTTATGGAAAGCAACACGAGTTATGCCGATAGACAGTTAATCATTGATAGTGTGGGCCAATCGTCTAATCAGAACAGTGTGGACTCCTAAGCTTAAGCTGTCTACAAGAGTGGGGGGGGGGGGGAATTTACCCCAATGAAACACATTGAGCTCTATTAATCATTGTAATAATCACTTAAGCCCATGCAGTGTTTGAGTAAACACATCTACTGCAGTTAGTATTTTAATGAAGCCGCCAATTTAGTTCAACAACTGTCAAAAAGCATGCAGAATTTTAATTCTCCATTAATGCTGTTCTATCACACTGAGAAGATATTTATTCATAAACATTTAGGTTTACATTGACATTTAAGTCATTTAGCAGACGCTCTTATCCAGAGCGACTTACAGTGGTGCATTCAACTTAGGATAGCCAGTGGGAAAACCACATCTCCATTACGGTAAACAGCAGATGTACTTGTTTTCTTAAGAAATTTACATAACACATTGGGTGAAAATACTCCGTTTTTTGCCTCTATTTAACTGCACATATTTCCCGAAGATAGAAGTCTCATTTTCAGGAGATTAGTGGCCTGAACGACGGGCTCGCATGAAACTATGTGACAAGAAAAATATTGCAGATAATGGGAATACAGACACAGCTGCAGGAACCTTCACTTAAAGCCGTTTATACACTTATTAACAAGCTCTTAACAACTCACCACATTTTATGCACTGCAGTGCTAGCTAAATGTAGCTTATGCTTTCAGTACTATATTCATTATCTGATCCTTTGAATTGGTGGACAACATGTCAGTTCATGCTGCAAGAGCTCTGATGCTTTGAGGACGTCCTCTGGAAGTTGTCATAATTACTGTGTAAGTCTATGGAAGGTGGTGAGAACCATGAGCCTCCTAGGTTTTGTATTGAAGTCAATGTACCCAGAGGAGGACGGAAGCTAGCTCTCCTCCGTCTACCCATGGTGCTACCCTACAGATTGCTGTTGAGGCTACTGTAGACCTTAATTGCAAAACAGTGTGTTTTAATCAATTATTTGGTGACGTGAATATGTTTTGTATAGTTTTATCTTAAAAGGATAAGTTTTTAAATGTTTCACATTTTTATTTTTATGAAATTCACTGAGGAGCCTCCACTGGTATATACCATATATCAGGTTATTTAAAATACCCATAGTGTGATTTGTAATACCGTCAATACTGTTGAAAGTATTTATTTTAATATTTTATATACTTTGAAGGTAATACCTACAGTCAACTTATGCAGTAGGTTATGAGATAAAGCAAATTGCATTGTTTATTTCACCTGTTACAATATTTTCCATTATGCAGCTTACCAGTAGTCCCTTCCCTTTCCCAAAATAGCTGACTGAGCCAGTCACATATTGTTTATTTACAAAGAAGCACAACAAGAGCTTCTTCGCGATCAAGTGAGACATGTATGAAATTCACTACTAAAAATGCTCTACTCTTTGCCAGATAGATATATCTTATAATTATTCAATTAAAAAGATGTCCTAAATACTCTCCAGCAGTGTATTTAGTTTAACTTTCTAGTTAGCTAAGTGGCAGCACTTAGAGAACAGCAGGGCATCCCCTCCTGGATCAAGATCCCTTTTGTCTAACATCTGTTTTTTTGCATGCAGATAAATGTGAGTAAGCCTTTTGAGATAGTTGTATAACGTTATGAGCTGGGTTGTCTGTCTTTTTAATAAGATTACCTTCACTTGCACTCGTTAGCATTTAGCTAGAATCGGCTTTGGGAATGTGCTAGTTCTTGTTAGCTTGAAACAAATCTGGTAATACAGTATACCTCGCTATGGTACAAGGACAGTAGAAAGGTATGAAAATCTCGATACCGGCCAACCCAAGGGGGCTTACAGCGGTCCCCCTTTTTGGTACTTAGCTGAACATATGGATCACAGCTGGTTCCATGTGAACTACAATTACAACGCTCTATTTTAAAGTTAAAAAAATTAAATAATCCTTGCTTGCAGTGTTTTTCTACGGAACTTAACTTTCATATCAGTGAGAAAGAATCTTTCAAATACAAAAGATAAACTTACTGTACGCAGTTTAGCATAGTTACACCTGGCTGTTTTCATACACCACCACCAGCCGAAGTAGGCACGACACATCCTTTCACCTTGTGCTTGCATTTCCATTGGACCATTCCATACCACATTTCTGATGGGATTGCATGTATTTCTCACAATACAGCCGGCTGCAACTTTGCTGACAGTAAGTGTATGTTTTTGTTTTTAAAAAAGCAGCCCTGGTCAACTGGTCAACTGTAAGTGCTGATGTTGTGAAGTGGAAACGTCTAGAAGCAACAACGGCTCAGCTGCGAAGTGGTAGGCCACACAAGCTCACAGAACGGGACCGCAGAGTGCTGAAGCGCTTAGCATGTAAAAATCGTCTGTCCTCAGTTGCAACACTCACTACCGAGTTCCAAACTGCCTCTGGAAGCAATGTCAGCACAATAACTGTTCGTTGGGAGCTTCATGACATGGGTTTCCAAGGCTGAGCATCCGCACACAATCCTAAGATCACATTGCCAATGCCAAGCATCGGCTGGAGTGGTGTAAAGGTAGCCGCCAATGGACTCTGCAGCAGTGGAAACACGTTCTCTGGAGTGATGAATCCCTCCTCACCATCTGGCGGGCCGACAGACGAATCTGGGTTTGGGCGGGTGCCAGGTGAACACTACCTGCCCCAATGCATAGTGCCAACTGTAAAGTTTGGTGGAGGAGGAATAATGGTCTGGGGATGTTTTTCATGGTTCGGGCTAGGCCCGTTAGTTCCAGTGAAGGGAAATCTTACATTCTAGACGATTCTGTGCTTCCAACTTTGTGGCAACAGTTTGGTGAAGGTCCTTTCCTGTTTCAGCATGACAATGCCCCCATGCACAAAGCAAGGTCCATACAGAAATGGTTTGTCAAGATCGGTGTGGAAGAACTTGACTAGCCTGCACAGAGCCCTGTCTTCAATCTCATCGAAAACCTTTAGGATGAATTGGAACTGCGAGCCAGGCCTAATTGTCCAACATCAGTGCCCGACCTCACTAATGCTCTTATGGTGGAATGGAAGCAAGTCCTCGCAGCAATGTTCCAACATCGAGTGGAAAGCCTGTTTGGAGGATGTTATAGCAGCAAAGGGGGGACCAGCTCCATATTAATGCCCATGATTTTGGAATGAGATGTTCGACGAGCAGGTATCCACATACTTTTGGTAATGTAGTGTAGCTATGTGGAAAGAGCCAGTGTAATAATGCAATGGAATTGGAGTCACAAGGCTAGATGGTTATAGCTGAAGATACAGTGAGCTCTGTACTCCAGCACTTTGGATTTGAAATGAAGTGCAGACTGTCATATTTGTCTGTCTGTAACTTTCTCACTCATCATTCATTCAGGACTAGCTGTAACCATGGTAGCATCCACATTAATGTAGAAGTGTTTAGAAACATATTCTGTTCTTATTCACAATAAAAGTGACACCAAAATGACACAATACATTATTCACCATTCATTTCTATTGGGCACAAAATCATCTGAAACAACCAAAACAAACAGCAAATGCCTCCGACTGGTTGGTAGAGTCACAATCTTGATATAATCATTGTGTGCTGGGAATATGGGACCAAAAACTACACTTGACTACTTTAATGCACATATAAGTGAATTTGTTCCAATACATTTGGTCCCCTAAAATAGGGGGACTATGTACAAAAAGTGCTGTACTTTCGAAACGGTTCCCTGATATGGATGAAAATACCCTCAAATTAAAGCTGGCAGTTTTTTTTTTCAATGACTTTTACCATTGTATCATTTCATATCCAAAATGCTGGAGTACAGAGCCAAAACAACAAAAAATAAGTCACTGTCCCAATACGTTTGCAGCTCACAGTATATACAGTCATGTGAAAAAGTAAGTACACCCCCTGGAAAGTTCTCTTTTTTTTTTATTTTTTTTTTATTTTACATATTTGGACAGATAGATATGTAATCTTCACTTCAACACTATTGACAAATAAAGTTTACCCAATTTAACAAATCACACACAAAAAAACAACAAAATGTTATGCTATTAAAATAAACAAAAATGCCTTTTTTGTTAGTTAGTACACCCCTACCTTTACCATCTCATAAAAGTGGCTAAAATTAGAATTAGGTACCAAAACAAGTGCAAATGATTTGAAAATAGAAACTTAGGAGGGTCCAGCCTTCCATAAAGATAAGAAAATTGGTCTGGCTTGGTCTTAACCAAACATGGGTGGCCAACCAGCCTCCTGAAGAGCTACTGGGTATGCAGGTTTTTGCTCAAGCCCTGCTCTATCTAACACACCTGCTTTTACTAATCAGTTGCTCATTTTTCACCTTTATTTAACCAGGTAGGCCAGTTGAGAACTAGTTCTCATTTACAACTGCGACCTGGCCAAGACAAAGCAAAGCAGTGCGACAAAAACAACAACACAGAGTTACACATGGGATAAACAAGCGTAGAGTTAATAACACAATAGAAAATGTATATATAGTGTGCGCAAATGTAGTAAGATGATGATGTGCAAATAGATATACTGGGGTGCAAATTAGAAAAAATAACAATAAGGGGATGAGGTAGTTGGGTGGGCTATATACAGATGGTCTGTGTACAGGTGCAATGATCGGTAAGCAGCTCTGACAGCTGATGCTTAAAGTTAGTGAGGGAGATAGGAATCTCCAGCTTCAGTGATTTTTGCATTTTGTTCCTTGATAAGCTTAATTAGGTGTGTCACCGCGGGGCTGGAGAAACATTCTGCATGCCACAGGAATATCCAATTGGTAGAGAATGGTCTTTGCAAAGCCAGGGTTGTGGGTTTGATTCCCATGGTGGACCAGTATGAAAATGTATGTCACTCTGGATGTGAGTTTCTGGTAGATGTCTAGAGCTGATAATTATGTTAAAGTTATTAATACTTGGACAGTGGTGATTATTACTGTCTGGGAATGAGTTAAGAGGAAAATGCTTGAAACAAACCCAGCAATTATGTTTACTTCTACACGCTAATGGAATTTACTGAGATGGGGGGAGAACTAATGCTTCAGTCTCATAACGAGCAGGAAAACTACATACCTCAATTGATTCGTTTTCGCTGTGAACATACAATGAACATCTATGGAACGTGTTCCAAATCTGAATTGGACTGTTTGGGCCATTGTTGATGATGTAAGAGAATAAATGCACTTATCTCAAGCATTACAGGCATTTTATTCAGTACTCATTAAATAAAACAGATGGTAGTATGGTGTTTAAGGAAGTCAGTGGAAAACCAGTGGATTGAGCTCTCTCAAGCTTATCCATAGTAATTAGGCTACACTACCTTGTTTTACACAAGATGTGTTAAACATATTGTATTTTTATATGGAAAGTCAGCTCTGAAACAACTGTTTAATAGTTGATTGCACGATTGTCTCTGGAATCACTTACACATTCTGACCATGATGTACTGTATATTTGTATTGTTTTCAACAGTCAAACCCACCCTGTTGCACATCTAATTGGCATATTGCAATGCTTGCCAAGTTTATCTATATTTAACTTTCCTCATTCTTACTAACATGCACAAAATATATGTATGAGAGCATGTTAGTAGCTGTCTTGATGAGGTCGGGAAATGGATTACATACTGTAGACTATAAGTATACAGTATATCATGACATAATTGGGACATTATATTCTATTTCCCTGGTCTGGTCCCATGCAGATAGCCAATGTAATTTATGGCAGTAAGGTGCCAAATATACCCTCTGACTTCTGTGGCACCAGATTGACCAATATTGGTGATAACATGCACTGTCCAATACAGACATTTTTGGTTATGTGTCCAGTCCACATGTATCTGCAAGAAAGGTGTCCTCAAGGCTACACTGTATACCACAGCTAGGGAAGCTCGAAGACTATTTGATTATTTAGTCTGCTTGTATAACACCATACAGAAGCATGAAAATGTTATGCCACTTGACAGAATAGTTCTTTATATGAGACTCTCTGAGGAAATCGGACCATTATAAAATCCAGTAACGGTGTTATTACATCACGTATTCAAATTCCAGTGGGGGAGAGGCTATTCTAGACTCAGGAGGACAGACTGTTGCTGGTGGGGAATGTTCAAATCAAGCTACACACACATTGTGCTTGATAATAAAAAAGTGGGATATGCACAGACTCATCAAACGTGGGTGTATGTCAGTGATGTTGCTGAAAAATTCCAGACACCCTTGTAGACCAACCTTGTTTTGTTTCCATGTGCCATATCTTTTTCAATTGTGCTGTGATGTTTTACATACATTTTGAACCTTTCTATTCATATAGTGTCCACAGATTGTGAGCTAAAAATGAAAACCTTTCCTACAAGTATTATTATATTATTCATTGACTGACTATGGCTTTCCAAATCGCCCTACACTGCTATTTGTAAGGTTCATTTTAAGTGAATATTGTGATTTTTTTAACCATTCCTGAACCTGTGACCAGAAACAAGCTACATTGGGGAAATACCAGAATAAATGATCTAGTGATTCTGTCTCTTCACAACAACATTTTCAAAGCTGAGATTGTTGTATGCCCCATATGTATAACATTTTGTTGGTGGCCAGAATTTTGTATAATAATTTAAATTGAAAAACTCAAAGTGTTGAATCAAGTGTGTTTTTTTGTACCAATTCAAACCATGTGCCATGGAATCGGTACGTCCAAAATTTCTTCCCATTTATTTTGCAACCTGTTTGGCGCAGCTGTCAACATTTTTGTCCTCAAATGAAACTGTTATATTTTTCTATTTATGCCAATTCCTTTCAGCCAATTTGTATCTTTAATATATGGCAGGCAAACCAGTTTCCTACCTTCTCTGTTTTTCACTTGTCTCCTCCATTTTTGTGGTAATGCTGAAATCAGTTGGTTGTCAGTTTGGATTGAGCATACATTCCCATATATTTTCGATAGCTGCATATGTGACATAACGCCTCCATTTCTATTCATAATATCATTAATAAATATAATAAACATTTTAAACATTGTTTCCATAAAAAATGTATGAGTATATTTGAGTTTAACCATAACATTTGTTGTAATATTTATTCTATCTTTTCTGGAGGAAAAAAAAAGAAATTGTAACCAACTTTGTATGCCTTGTTTAAGAAAGGGCGATACTTTGAACAAAACTCAATTTTCAATTAGTTGGAAATGGAAAGTTGTAATCTGTATAAAGGCAAAAAGGCAATTTTTGAACAAAGGATGAGCTTTTCTTAATAATGGACTGGAGAACCATTTTGGGTTTAAGTATAATTTATCTATAAGTGAAGCTTTTAGTGAAAGGTTTGAAGCTTTAATATTTAATAATTTTAGCCTCCCAATCTCATATTCATTATATAAATAAGCAAGTTTAATTTTGTCTGGTTTAGCAACGAACAGCCTTGTTTTACTCGTCATAAAAGCTCAATACTTTCTGAGAAGTAACCATTACTATTTTACATCTGGGGTTGCTGTACATAACTTTAACCCATTGTATAAGAGATACACAACGAAATTAAAGTAATCCAGCAATTTATATATAAATTCTATAATCTGCTATGAAGACCATTCCTGATATCTTTGATGTTTCATAGTGTTCAATTGTTTCAAGTAATTATTGTATATTATCTCCAATGTATCGTCCATGTACAAAAACCTGTCTGATCCGGCTGAACAATATCTGTTAAAATATCTTCTTTATTCTATGTGCTATGCATTTCGCCAGGATTTTCGCATCACAACATTGAAGTGTAAGAGTTTTCTGAATGGACTGGATCTTTTATACTTACCATTTGGGTCCTGTTTTAGTAGTGATGAAATCAGACCTTCTTGCTGAGTACCTTAAAGTTTATAGGAGTAATTAAACATGAAAATAATGGATCAGAAAAAGGTCTGATACACCTCTACTGGTCTACCATCAAGCCCTGGTGTTTTACCAGACTGAAAAGAAAACATATGCTTAAAATATTTAGCTTCCTCTTTCTATAATATAATTCGGTGAATCATGGATGGCTCCATCATTTGTAATGGGTTTCTGTAAATTATTTTTGATAGAATTTCTATGTTGAAGATTCAAGAAAACATTTTCACAATTTTCCATCCAATTCACTTTATTTTTATAATACATCACACTAAATCGTTCTTGAATAAGTACCTCCAATTCTTTTGGTTTTTCCTCCAACTTATTTTTTGCATCTATAGTACAGTTTCCATTACCATCTACCTCTATAGTACAGTTTCCACACCATCTACCTCTATAGTACAGTTTCCATTACCATCTACCTCTATAGTACAGTTACCATCTACCTCTATAGTACAGTTACCATCTACCTCTATAGTACAGTTTCCATTACCATCTACCTCTATAGTACAGTTTCCACACCATCTACCTCTATAGTACAGTTTCCATTACCATCTACCTCTATAGTACAGTTTCCATTACCATCTACCTCTATAGTACAGTTACCATCTACCTCTATAGTACAGTATCCATTACCATCTACCTCTATAGTACAGTTACCATTACCATCTACCTCTATAGTACAGTTTCCATTACCATCTACCTCTATAGTACAGTTACCATTACCATCTACCTCTATAGTACAGTTTCCATTACCATCTACCTCTATAGTACAGTTACCATTACCATCTACCTCTATAGTACAGTTACCATTACCATCTACCTCTATAGTACAGTTTCCATTACCATCTACCTCTATAGTACAGTTTCCATTACCATCTACCTCTATAGTACAGTTACCATCTACCTCTATAGTACAGTATCCATTACCATCTACCTCTATAGTACAGTTTCCATTACCATCTACCTCTATAGTACAGTTACCATCTACCTCTATAGTACAGTTTCCATTACCATCTACCTCTATAGTACAGTTTCCATTACCATCTACCTCTATAGTACAGTTTCCACACCATCTACCTCTATAGTACAGTTTCCACACCATCTACCTCTATAGTACAGTTTCCATTACCATCTACCTCTATAGTACAGTTTCCATTACCATCTACCTCTATAGTACAGTTTCCATTACCATCTACCTCTATAGTACAGTTTCCATTACCATCTACCTCTATAGTACAGTTTCCATTACCATCTACCTCTATAGTACATTTTCCATTACCATCTACCTCTATAGTACAGTTACCATCTACCTCTATAGTACAGTTTCCATTACCATCTACCTCTATAGTACAGTTTCCATTATCATCTACCTCTATAGTACAGTTTCCACACCATCTACCTCTATAGTACAGTTTCCACACATCTACCTCTATAGTACAGTTTCCATTACCATCTACCTCTATAGTACAGTTTCCATTACCATCTACCTCTATAGTACAGTTTCCATTACCATCTACCTCTATAGTACAGTTTCCATTACCATCTACCACTATAGTACAGTTTCCATTACCATCTACCTCTATAGTACAGTTACCATCTACCTCTATAGTACAGTTTCCATTACCATCTACCTCTATAGTACAGTTTCCATTACCATCTACCTCTATAGTACAGTTTCCACACCATCTACCTCTATAGTACAGTTTCCACACCATCTACCTCTATAGTACAGTTTCCATTACCATCTACCTCTATAGTACAGTTTCCATTACCATCTACCTCTATAGTACAGTTTCCACACCATCTACCTCTATAGTACAGTTTCCATTACCATCTACCTCTATAGTACAGTTTCCATTACCATCTACCTCTATAGTACAGTTTCCATTACCATCTACCTCTATAGTACAGTTTCCATTACCATCTACCTCTATAGTACAGTTACCATTACCATCTACCTCTATAGTACAGTTTCCACACCATCTACCTCTATAGTACAGTTTCCATTACCATCTACCTCTATAGTACAGTTACCATTACCATCTACCTCTATAGTACAGTTTCCACACCATCTACCTCTATAGTACAGTTACCATCTACCTCTATAGTACAGTTTCCATTACCATCTACCTCTATAGTACAGTTTCCATTACCATCTACCTCTATAGTACAGTTTCCATTACCATCTACCTCTATAGTACAGTTTCCATTACCATCTACCTCTATAGTACAGTTTCCATTACCATCTACCTCTATAGTACAGTTTCCATTACCATCTACCTCTATAGTACAGTTTCCATTACCATCTACCTCTATAGTACAGTTTCCACACCATCTACCTCTATAGTACAGTTTCCATTACCATCAACCTCTACTGTTATTTCCTCTATTTCCTTTATGAATCTAATCTCTTTTGACCTAAACTGCTTGTGTTTTAATGATGAGTATTGCATTGAATTGCCTCTAAAAGTACATTTAAAAGTGTCCCATAAAATAAGGGGATCTGCTGTAACTATGTTGTGCAGAAAAAAATACATTATGAATTATTTTGTCTTAGTTAAGAACAAATTGTCATCCAATAGGCTTTGGTTAAATGTCCAATATCCCCGCCCACGTGGAAATTCTGTAAGAGTTTTATGGAGGTCAATTAGATGGCGGTCCGATCACATTTATTCTCCTATTAATACAGAAAACTTGCCTGCACACAACTATTCCACTGTGGTGCTTATGGATTTCCTTATGCCCTGTTGGGCAGTGAACTATTCTCACTGGTTTTGTCATAAAACCCTCCATCATGTAGGTGATACTGACAGTGATGTGCGAGTCTCACATTGTTTTCCAATTCACGGCCCAGCCAGGTTATTTCTCCTGGAGGAGGGAAGCAGTGGAATGAAAATAAAACTAACAACAAGGTGAGCCACTCTCATATAACAACAAGCTGTGGGTAAAATGAAGAGCCACTCTCATCTAACAACAAGCTGTGGGTAAAACGAAGAGCCACTCTCATCTAACAACAAGCTGTGGGGTAAAACGAAGAGCCACTCTCATCTAACAACAAGCTGTGGGGTATAACGAAGAGCCACTCTCATATAACAACAAGCTGTGGGTTATAACGAAGAGCCACTCTCGTCTAACAACAAGCTGTGGGGTAAAACGAAGAGCCACTCTCATCTAACAACAAGCTGTGGGGTAAAATGAAGAGCAACTGCCATCTAACAACAAGCTGTGGGTAAAACGAAGAGCCACTCTCGTCTAACAACAAGCTGTGGGGTATAACGAAGAGCCACTCTCATCTAACAACAAGCTGTGGGGTAAAACGAAGAGCAACTGTCATCAGAGCCAAGCAGCTATACACAACAACTGTTTACTGATGAGGCTATTCACAAACACATAAAGAAAATCAGCCAAATTGTACCAGATTGGAAACAAAGACAAGAAGATAGAACTGGAAATGGATCATTTTGAAGGCCAATATGAATATGTGAATTCTGCAATAGAATGGGAACATGTCTGAGAGTTCTTTCAAAGATGCACTTTAGTGATACGTGTAATTGAGTCAGTTTTAAACTAGTAAGAAGAGCGTGGGACAAGCGTTTCTGGATGACGCACCAAACAGGAAGCGTCATCAAAGTGTCAGCTGATTGCCTGAGGAACACCGAGGTCACTGTCTCTAAATAACATGTGTATTACACTAACAGAACATTTATAGTCACAGTCATAATTATCTACAGTATGTCAAATGATCATGACCACAACTCTGTACATCCAGCAGATCATGTGGCTTCATATGTAATCAATTAAATCAATGTCTGATGGCACACATGCACTCACAGAAACAAGCAATGCATTTCACATTTTGATCAATAAAAGCTATTAAAAACACATCCATATTTGTTTTATGTTATTTTTCCATGAAATGATGGGAGTATGTTGAAAGTGAAGTATAGTACGCAGGAGCTGAGAAAAACAGACTGTTCTGTTCTTCTGGTGACAGTGTAACGGCTGGGTAATCTTGGTGATCGATTGGAAATCCAGCTAACCATTTCGTGAGCATTGTCAAGCACAGCACAATTTACTTGTCTCTCCACAGAGGCAGCTGAGGAAGGCTGGAAATGCTCAGTTACAGTGAGGAATTGATTGATGAAGTACTCCTGACTGCCGACAGCATGTTTATATTGGCTTTTATTAAAAGGGAAATTCGATTAAAAAACAATCTTATTTTATTTTATTTTGTATTAGTCCACTGTTGATACAGTTCCAGAATATTTAGCATGTCAGCATATGATTCATCCTGCATCATGATTATGTGGCTGATGACACTTTGCTTCTTGAAAGTCCAATATCTTGAAAATTGCTGACATGCAAAACAATTTGGGACGACATTGGACTTAATTAAACAAATACCAAAGTATTTTCCCTTTAACAATTGCAGCCTTCGCTGGAGTTAATTCAACACAGCATGATGGATACAGCTGTGTGAAAGTCAGGCATTTTGGGGCAATGCACTCTAAATGATGATCGTAAAAACGTTAAGTAAGCTTCTGCATATAATTTGGTTATTTAAGTGCAGCTGAATACCATAAAGAAATTTCATAAGCATGACATTATTTTGAATTATGAACTATTAAAATGCATGTAATGTGATTGATGAAGGACAACATGAAATAGATCAAGGATCTGTAGATTGATGTATGTAGAACTGCTGGAGATGGAGGAAACATTTTTGCATGGTTGCTTTCAATTACTGGAGAGAAAACACACTGCTGGAAACTGTAAGAGCTCCACCCAAGATTCCAGTTTTTGTATCAACTTTGTTAACGTTAAGATCAAAATTAACTGGGAAAATGCATCAAAAAGGCATCATATACTAGGGTTCCTTCAGAAAGTATTCACACCCCTTGACCTTTTCCACATTTTGTTACATTACAGCCTGCATTTAAAAACGATTAAATTGAGATGTTGTGTCACTGGCCTACACACAGTACCAAATTAATAAAAAATGAACATCTGAAATGTCAATAATTATTCAACCCCTTTGTAATGGCAAGCCTAAATACGTTCATGGACTCACAATGTGTGCAATAATAGTGGTTAACATGATTTTTGAATGAGTATCTCGTCTCTGTACCCCACACACACAATTATCTGTAAGGTCCCTCAGTCGAGCAGTGAATTTCGAACACTGATTCAACCACAAAGACCAGGTTTTTCAATGCCTCGCAAAGAAGGGCACCTATTGGTAAAAAAAAAGTCATTACTTACACTTTGGATGGTGTATCAATACACCCAGTCACACAAAGATACAGCCGTCCTTCCTAACTCAGTTGCCGGAGAGGAAGAAAACCACTCAGCATGAGGCCAATGGTAACTTTAAAACAGTTACAGAGTTTAATGGCTGTGATAGGAGAAAAGTGAGGATGGATCAACAACATTGTAGTTACTCCACAATACTAACCTAAATGACAGAGTGAAAAGAAGGAAGCTTGTACAGAATAAAAATAATAATCCAAAACATGCTTCCTGTTTGTAATAAGACACTAAAGTAAAACTGCAGCAAAGAAATGTGGCAAAGACATTAACTTTATGTCCTGAATGCAAAGCGTTACGTTTGGGGCAAAATCCAACACAACACATCACTGAGTAACACTCTTCATATTGTCTAGCATGGTGGTGGCTGCATCATGTTATGGGTGTCATCAGCAAAGACTAGGGAGTTTTTTTAGGATAAAAATAAATGAAATATAGCTAAGCACAGGCAAAATCCTAGAGGAAAACCTGGTTCAGTCTGCTTTCCAACAGACACTGGGAGACAAATTCACCTTTCAGCAGGACAATAACCTAAAACACAAGGCCAAATATACACTGGGGCTGCTTACCAAGAGGACATTGAATGTTCCTGAGTGGCTGAGTTACAGTTTTTGACTTAAATCAGCTTGATAATCTATGGCAAGACTTGAAAATGTCTGTCTAGGCCTTTGGTTACTACATGATTGTGTTATTTCATAGTTTTGATGTCTTCACTATTATTCTACAACGTAGAAAATAGTGAAAATAAAGAAAAACCCTTGAATGAGTAGGTGTGTCCAAACTTTTGACTGGTACTGTTAAGTAAATTTGATATTTATGTATGAATTCAAGCTGTAACACAACAAAATGTTGAATAAGTCAAGGGGCATGAATACTTTCTGAAGGCTCTGTAGATACCTGTCCATTGTCTTCACAGATACTTCAAGATCAAAGGAAGGTTTTAACAAAACCACACTATTACCGGTACAATCACTTTGAAAAAAGCTTTGGTGGCTATATCAACTACTTCTGACTGTATACAAAGTGACAACCTGTGTTGTAGCCTTGCATTTGAACTGATTGAATCCCTCAATACGCTGCGGACTGCACACATAAACTTGACATAATGGTCCAAGGCTGAGACAACCAGGTCATTGTACAGATGGAGATGACTGGGTAAACATTGGCTTTTCAAACCAGACGCAGGAGTGGAGTCAAAGACACAGTCAAGGAAACAACGCTAACCATATAACGACAAATCACTTTTTACTTACAATGTCCACTAGACTGGTATCAGTGGAGTACTGGAGGGTTAACACATTTTTTATTTAGATATTGCCCAAGCATTTACTCACCTTTTGCACAAAAATGCATTGAAGGTATTGGAAGCGTTACTTTACTCACCTCAAACGGTGATTAGCGTTTGCCCACCTACATCACTGTCTGGTATATGTAATTATGCATAATCTAAGTACTGTATTGGAGAACAAAAACAGTAGAACATGGTTCACTTGGACTTCTGTAACACTGAAATGGCATGTGTCTGGTGTTAAACACTTCAGAGAGAGAGAGAGAGAGGTGAAATCACAATTCACTCACACAATACATCAGCTATCAGTGAACTAAACTGCATGAAAATATATGGGTAAACCCAAGGTTACTAGATTTCA
Organism: Thymallus thymallus; assembly: GCA_023634145.1. NCBI lineage: Eukaryota > Metazoa > Chordata > Actinopteri > Salmoniformes > Salmonidae > Thymallus > Thymallus thymallus. The sequence continues at coordinate 3,590,019 of CM042411.1, read as the reverse complement.
ATAAGAAATTCCATTAGGCTGCCATTTGTTATTGGGCTGTTATGCAAGACCTAACACCACAATCTAATTCAGATCTGGTGGTTCTATGTTGAGAGCTGTCCAGTCAATTTCCATCCGCAGTCAATTTGTACTCTGTTAAGGGTAGCATTGGCTTTGGCAGCTCATTTATGGTGCTTAAGGATGCCTTTGAATATGGATCTAATGGCAGCTGACTTCTGATCACGGGCAGAATCCAGAGAGGTGCCCCAGGAGGTGTTTACTGTTCACGTGTGTCCAATTAACTCAGAGACAGAGGAAAAGCTCTGAGTGCATATCATTCAGGGAAAACTAGAGTATTGAAGTGTAACATTATAAAGTTGAAGAATCAATTGCATGTGTTGCAATTAACTTGGCAGTGGGAGTACACAGTATGTATAATCCTACTGTGCTTTGTGTCGTTATTATCGTAACTTGTCTTTATTGTATTAAGTGCTATTGCTATATCAATTCAAACTGCTTTGTAATGAAAAATAAGTAACCAACCAGAAGTTAAATGGTTGACAAATGACATTCAATGCGCCCATTATTCTTCACAAGCACAAACATAGCGAATACCCTCTGTAATGAGGAGAGTCTCATCTCCACCGCCATCTTAATATTTCATTAAGCATCTTGCCTCCCCATTGAGAGACAGAGAGCCTTGTAATGGGAGCAATCTGAGGAATGTTTGGGCCTTGGGGGAAAGCATGGCACCGTCTGGTAGCTCAACACTTATTACTGAAACGCTCCTCTAGGGGAAACTCCCAACGGTACAATGGGAAACGTGGCATACACAAAGGGACCGAGATTTCCCCCCGATGAGATGGGAGAGATAGACAACAGAGAGCTCAGTTGTGAGGTGCGCGCCTAATCTGATTTAAATATGATTGCGTTTAACAAACACCTTATCAACCTCAGAGGAAATCCACTCAACCTTCCTACTACGCCCTGATATGTGCGGAAAACAGTGTTCCTGGTGCATGAGGGTGAACAATGTATTTTGATACGCCTCCTGAGCCCAGTACGCTCCAGGTGAATTGTTCTACAATACACTAGAACATAACCAGCTCAGTGAGTGGGTGAACTCACAGCTATAAAGCCTAGACTCTCTAGGTTGGTCTCTGCTTTGTTCTTGAGTTGTCAATGTTGAAATAACCTCCAGACAGGGAATCACATGTAAAATTCTGCTTTTCCACTTCTTCAGATCGCCCCCCTAGCCCCACCTCCCTCCCCTTCCACCTTCATTTCTTCTTCTTCTTCTCTCTCTCGCTCCTTGTGGGAGTCTCCACTTTAATTTTTCTCCTTGAGTGCACTAGATTTATTGCTCCAGTAAATTTCTGCGAAAGAGAAGAAGGCGCACTGGGCCCCCAGGAGATCACCTGACCATGTTGTGGCCACATCTGCAACAAAAACACATTCCTCATAAGCCATTTGTTATTCTGTTTCTAATCCCAGGCCTGGAGGGGGAGGGAGGGAGGGAGGGAGGGAGGGAGGGAGGGAGGGAGGGAGGGAGGGGGAGGGAGGGAGAGGGAGAGGGAGGGAGAGGGAGGGAGGCAGGCGGAGGGAGGGAGGCAGGCGGAGGGAGGGAGGGAGGGAGGGAGGGAGGGAGGGAGGGAGGGAGGGAGGGAGGGAGGGAGGGAGGGAGGGAGGCAGGCAGGCAGGCGGAGGGAGGGAGGGAGGGGGCACGGCTAAGCTACAGGAAGCAGCAGAACACCAACACCAGTTACAAGGCAACATACATGCAAGGATATTTTCCTGGGAAACAAGGGACCAGAGGACCAGTCTACACAGTCCTGTCCTGACTCTGAAAGCTATAGGGATGCATGAGCTCACTGAACAACAGAGCATGGATGGTTCTATATCTTATTCATTCAGGATGTATTTACAAATATATGGCTCAAATAAATTGGTAAATTTTGGATCTTACCTCAGCAACAAATCAATTATAATGTTAAAAAGGTTTGACATCTTGGTGTTCAATGTTTTGCTCTATTTGGGAACATGGATCTTGTCATAATACTTTTCATTGGAATATTGAAACATATTTGATGCCTTTCCAATGCCCCAATGTGTTTTGTTTGTTACTTAAATGTATCAAACCATACAGATGTCATGAACAACATACAATAAACATCTTCAATGTCATCTAAAGCCAAAGACCATAAATATCCTCTTGGTGCTGGCTGTTCAAATCCTGTAGTGCTGTATATGGTATGTTAGCATAGTAATCAATCTCTTATTGCCAACCTCAATACAGTCCTAAAGGCGTCAGCATACTTCAGTTCGGCCGAAATCGCCTAGGCGAACCAAACTAGTGTGCTCTTATACTCCCTTTAAAGACCTTCACTTGAAAAACAAAAAAAAGCGGCATTAGTACATTTTGTCCATTTTGAGACACCGTAGCCAGTATACGCTTCCTCAAATTGTCCAAATTAATCTAAGATAACTCAAGAAATCTGTGATTAATTTTGACGTTTTTAATCGCTCAAATTCACATCTAACTAAAATGTTTGGTGCAGTACTTCTCAATTAAAAGATTTTCATGAGAACAAGTCGTCTCTTGTTGAATGACAACAAAGACTTTATTGAAGAATCCCTACTGTTGACTAGCCGGCGTAGACTTCGGCTACCGCCTTCGTCTTGGCTCTAGAAAAAAATTTGTGTGCCGGAATAACCGAAAAAAAACCTTACTGAAGTCCAAACAAAAACAACACAAAATGTTGTCATAATATATACACAAACTCTCTGTTTTGGCTGGGAAGCATGTGGATGCCTTAAGGCCTCCTCCCCCAATACTCTAACCCCTTCTACACAACTAGAAGGCACTGGCTCTCCCTACCCAGCTTGTGACTTGTGTTCTGACAAGCTTTCCTTTATAAACTCCATTCAAGACGAGTAGACACACATTCTAACAGTCTAAAGAGGGCCATGTGTTAGAAAGCTGAGTGGAAGTGTGATTGAGCACTAAGGCTAATTCCCCAGTAACCTTCCGAGACAGGGTCAGAATAGTTTGGCCGATACATAAAAGGTACATTACATGCATGAATGCATTACTACCATTTGTCCTGGTACATCTAGACCTTGACGTCCTAAGGTCGCATTTACAAGAGCTGCCAAGTCAAAAGAAAGAAGGGAAGTTCACTGAAAGTCAATGGGTGAACTGGAGTGAAAATGTTTGAACGAACATCAAATGGATTAGGAAAACAACTGATTTGACATTCCTAATTATAATAATAGTATAGGCAGCATCTTATTTTTGGTAAGCTATTTAAACGTGTATTCACTTAGCAAATAACTATTTGGGTGAATCATTAATATATAAACTCGAGACAAGTCAAGAAGGAAAACATCCCATACCGCTACTTCTTTCCAACTCAAGATGATTTAGTCAGCCTTGAGGCCACTCTTTATTTAAGATCAAAATGATAGACCATTAGCTCATCTCCATCATTACATATGCATTGAATAACTCTTCACAGGTTATTTTCTCAAATCTTTTGAAAAGAAGCAGTGAATTAATTAAGTAAAGCATTGTCTGGCAGAATGGAGAGACCAACTGTCGAGCAAGGGGGAACTAACTGCTGGATGTAGATTGCTGTAGACATGCCAACAAGATTATAAAATGGGCTTGCCTCTTTCCCTGGGCCCAGAGGCATAGTGAGTAGAAACAAATACTTCCAGATCATTGGAAATGAGACAAATGTTGCCTAAAGCATCAGGAAGTAATTTGTACCTGCTATTTTGGTTTTTCACACTTGGATGGCAAAAATCATCTGGCAGATGGGATAAACTAATGACACTTCATTACATAAACTGGCAAACCGAAAAGCGGCTGTCTATTATTCAATATGGAAATAAACAGGAATCACAATATTGAAGAGGTTTCTGACAGAAATGAAAGCAGCTCCCGACAACTCTTAAAAAGTACTTGTCATTCTGTCATCTCATTGTCTATATACATGAGTTTCTAATCACTTGTTGACAATGTAGCCGTTAATGTGGCCCATTCTGTCTACGGCGTTTTCTGTCCCCTGAGATACTCAGGGTTATCATGTTCATAACATTGCCACAGCTCTGTGTAGTGTCTGTCCCTCTGCAAGGTATAAACATGCATCCAGAGCAACATTTCTCAAAAGAAGACCCATCGTAGCGTCGCGGTTTGAGATGTTCTTGGCCGTATGCCAGTATTGCAGGCCTGACTGTTTGAGAGACTGATGGTTGTTAAAACAGCAGACTGCATGGGTGACTTCCCCACGACCATGGCTGTGCTCTGCCAGCTGGCTTGGACTGGACAGAGGTCTGAGCTGGGCCGGCAGACTGCTCCGTTAGTGCTCAAGTCAGTCTGATTTCACAGTCTCTAATGAACACACTGTTAATCAAGGACAGCAATGGTGATGTTATTCTTCCTTGAATCGTTGTTCATGCATTATCTCAGCTCTGACTTTTTTTGTTAAAACATAGTTTGAGAGATTTAATTGATATTATTGACCACTCAAGTCATTCACATTCAATAACATTTTCCTAACAACCAATGATGTGTGCCATTTTCTCAATAAAAGGATACGGATAGATATTTAGCTGTGGGGTCAAACAGATTTTGGCGGTGTAGCCAACAGCCAAATTAGCTCTCCCTCAGGGTAGCTGAAACTAATTTCTATTTTATGATTCCTTTGACTCTTATAATTCATGTCACCTAGGATATTATTTAGTTTGGGTCCTTTTCTGTTATGCTAATAATTTTGTTCCCAGAGCTCGACTGTCCTGTACTCGGTGACATGCTGAAATAAAATAAAGCGATGAAATGCATAATGGGGAACAAAGCATTGAATACATTTCTGGGGAAACAATTTCAAAAATATTTTTACTGCATAGAAGTAAAACAGTTCCTGTCTCTGTGCATTAGTTATGACTAATGATGGGACCAATACACACATACATTCGGTTCGTAGATACACCATGGCAAAAGGTGCCATTCATCTCATGCAAATACAACATTTGTACAGGCACTTTATAGTTCTCAAGCTTAAATGTTGTACACATTACATACAGTATGTATAAATACTGAGTGTAGGAGCACAGAAACAACCTATTCTAGTCTCCTCTGTTTTCCCAAGCAATTCACAACTAGGCAATATTACATGCAACTATTTTCTTTTGATATACTATACTGATATCCTTGCATGCAAATACATTAAAGACATTATTTTCACACGGGATGAATCAAAACAGCCAGACGGAGATTCCTTAATTTTACATCACTTTTCAGAAAGCACAGGTTGCTTGCCAGTTCTTTGAAATAAGTCAACCTTCACATTTTTAAAAGGAGTCCATGAATGTGAGATTTTTCCATGCTTGAGATCTGTTTTTTTTTTTTTTTCATCACTTCATTAGGCTGATAATGATAGTCTGGAATTCTGTGTGGGCAGGCTGTACCAGTTTGGAGCTGTCTGGCGCTCAATTCTCAGACCTGTATCCTATTATCTCCCCATTCCCCTGCTAGGTAATCGCACCAGACCACACAGAGCCATTACAGTTTGATCCAATCTCTTCCAGGCAGCACTACAATTGGGATGTAGATTATGTCACAGTTAGCAACCTGTCTGATGGAGCTTCCTCATTAGTGTAGCAGTGTGGGAGGAACAACGTTAGTTAGGAGAACTTGACTGAGTACGACAGAGACCAGCTCAGAGGGGAGAGCCCTCAACAGTGGGAAGAGAGTGGACACTCAGCTGGGCACCATGCTACATAGCATAGAACCACAGGAGGGCTGGGGTGCACTGCTAGTGCTAGGCAGTGTCACAACCTTGCCCTGTTGGCTGGAGAGGGGGGTCATAACCCCCTTTCTCTCTCCCCCCCACCGGTTTGTTACCACAGAGAAAGATTCTACAGGTAACATCCAAAAGGTTGAAGAACAGAACAATATTTCTGTAATCCAAACAGTTGAAAGTGTCAGTTGGTACTTAAATAATGTGATGTCTGATCAGTTACTGTCTGGGATGTTGTTACCGATGATAATTCAACATAAGTTGTATCTTTGTAAGTCTACACATTCTAGTTATCAGATAAACATGTAATTGTTGTGCAAGTTAAATGTTTGAATAGCCTCTTAAATATGAGATAATTTTTGACGCTGCACAGTCAGTGGCCACACCCAAATGAACAGACATTGGTTGAGAACTATGAAACACGCCCTTCTCTCCCCCAGTACAAAAGCCAATTGACGAAAGTCAACCCTAGTTCCCGATGATGCTAGGACTGTGGTCCATGCGTTTAAAAAGGGGTAAATTGAACTACAACTCTATAATGCGAATTATAACTTGGAGATGACGAATGGTATGAACTTCAAACTATCCTTCACTAAAGATGAAGTGATTCAATCCTAGACATTGCGTTATCAGCTGCAGCTGTAAACGTCCGTGGCCTAGGAAAGGACAGACAATCTCCTAAGAACTTAGGGCACTTCAACGTATCCGCTCTACAACACCACAACCAGAAAGACTCTCCTTTGGACGAGGGCGATCTCTGCTGAACCAGAGTCCTCCAGCTTCGACCCATCTATCGAAGCCAGGCTCAATCATAAATATGTATAATTACATGAACTCTTTCTGAATGGGCGTGGTTAAAGTACATATGTAGTGATGCAGATGTGAGCAGATGTGAGCAGATCTCCCCAGGTCCCATAGAGAAAATCGTTCCTTTTGTCTTTCAATCTCCCACTCTTTCATCCCCCCTCACCTTAACCAGCCGTCATATCGGGTTAGTCCACTAGGGACTTTCATGATGTGACTGAGTAATCGATATGTAGTCTATTGTGTTAATACAGTATATGTAACTCTGTAACTCTGTGTGATTCTTTAGCTAGTAGATCAATCATTAATTGTGAAATGCAAATTCAACCTGTTCGCTAAGGTTCGTGCAGATTTAGATCTTATGATCATCAGAATGAGACTGATAAGAGGTAACGATTAATAATTGAATGCTATTGATATAAGAGATCATCAGATCTTTAAGAGTGGATTCGGGAGATAGCCGCTCTATATAAACCAATTCTTCCGTGGTGCCCCAGGTTATTAATGGGTTGATTGTTGCACGATTTAATTCAATCACGTAATCAATTAAATGTTAGGTAATCGATTTGATGAGATAGCATGTCACCAAATTAATCAAAGCCAACGTTACGAACAGCAGATAGTGTTTCTGTAACATATTCCTTTTCTCCAACCACCTTTAACTTGTGTATGAAATGACATCCAGAAATAAAGTTAAGACTATAAGGCATGGGCCAACATTATGTAGCGAGAGCGTGAAAATGTTACACAAGGCAGAAAGTTTCTTTATTTCTAGAGATATTTTACATGATCATTAGCTGTAATAGCCAAATTGGCTCAAGTCATGTTAGTTTAGGCTAATAGAGCAGAATCAGGCAGAATCAGTAACCCAGTTAACCTCCTATTGTAATTCATTTTGGAAAGTTACCAAAGCTTCAGGCACACCTGGTATCTCCTCATCTTTAGCTAACGCGCTCTGCAAGTCGTCAAGGCCTTAAATCCAAGCAAGTACACACATTTGATTACTTTGACTACAACTGAAAACCCTCCGCGAGCTACAGACATCACAATTACTTTCACACAATTACCCTTAGATAATGTTCTCCCTGAGGACTGGATGACCAATCAACTGTCTCTCAGCTAAGTGACAACTGAACACCATGTCTCAAAGAACAGCCTGTCCAGACGGACACCACAATTCCCAGATCAGACAGTGAATACAGAATGCACATGGTGGTGATGTAACCATGGGAAGGTAAATCATTTTTGCCCAACATCTTATCAACCAACAAGGTCTTCAACCTGCACCACCCACCTCAGCATCCAACTCAGCATCCACCTCAGTGGGGGAACAAAGGGAAGAAAGTGGACAAAACTATCTTTTATTGGAACACCTGCTATGGCTCTTCCTTGTTTGAAGAACCATTTCCATGGTAATTGCCATCAGGTACAAACAGTGCAATAATTAGTGTCAGGCCACTGCTATGTAATTACATAGCTTCTCAGAACCATGAGAGAGAGGAGAGTGGAGTGTTTCAGAGAGGAGAAGAGCCGAGTCCCCCCCACCCTAGTGTCCCCCTTGTCTCCCTCCAACCTCCAATCAACCAGAAGACTCCTGATTGCTGCACTGTAGTGGCAGCACTCCTGCCTTGTCATTCTCTCTGTGCTTCTGGTTAGGAAGATGAAAACAGCCTCTCAGTCTCCGCTATCAGACATACTATACTGAATGTTCACTGGACACAAATTCTTACTATTATTTTTGTCAGGAAGATATGGCATTAGGAAATGTTTTGCAATGTGCCTATCAAAATGTACTCTATCAAATATTTATCAAAACATATGACTGAATTCAGGAAGGTTAGTTTATGTCAAATTTCTTTGGGCTGTTTCATTAGGTTGTGTGAACAGTCTGGTGAGAACATTGTGGGCACATCCCAAAACACAAAAACTGTCTAGTTGTGCAGATGATTCTACAATGTTAGTTTTTTTGGGGTGCAAAAACATTCACCTGAATTTACAAGAACATTCCCAGAACAGCCTTTTTGAGTTCTTTAAAGGTTCCCAAAACATGTAATTAGGTTGTGGGAACAGTTATTATTATTATTATTGTTACTTTTATTTCGACAGGGAAGTACTGAGACTAGGGTCTATTTTACAGATGAGCCCTGCATAAAAACAGCAAACACATACAATATACAATATACAAAATTACAAAACATAAAAAGAAAACTACACATTTATCAACATAGAGGTCTCTCCAATCATTACTCTGAACTGACCAAGAGGGACAAGAACATCTACAGTACCAGTCAAAAGGCTGGAAACACCTACTCATTCAAGGGTTTTTCTTTATTTTTACTATTTTCTACATTGTAGAATAAAAGTGAAGACATCAAAACTATTAAATAACACATATGGAATCATGTAATAACCATAAGGGCAGGGAGAGTAGTGCTCTTGATAATTATTTACCCATTTCCAGGCTCCCTTGTCTTGAGTACTAGAATCATTGGTCAACAAACAGCTACGTTATTTTCTATCTGTAAATGGTATTCTTAATGTTAATGATCCGTATTCAGACCTAAACATAGCACCACTACGGCTACCATGCTTGTTGTAAATTATATAGCAAATGTCTTAAGTGATAGAAAGAATTGTGCTGCCATGTTTGTAGACTTGTCAAAAGCTTTAGATACTGTAGACCATGTAATTCTGTTGAATAAGCTGTCCTCGATATGGTTGGGTACTAATGCTTGCCGATGGTTTCATAACGACAGAACTCAATGACAGAACTCAGGCCATCAAGGAAGATGGGGTCAAAACGGAGTTCCTTGAGTTACATAAAGGGGTGCCCCAAGGTTTGATACTCAGCCACCTACACTTTACAATCTATGTAAATAACATTGGTAATGCTGTTAAAACATGTAATATTCATTTGTTTGCAGATGATACACTGTTGTATTCCACCGCTCCATTGGTTGGCCAAGCCTTTTCAATCATTGCAGTGGGTACTAATGAATCTAAAGTTAGTGCTAAATGCAAACAAAACAAAATGCTTTTTTCTAGGTCCCATAACCCAGATCTAAATGAAATTGTAATGACTAGTTTGAACGGTACACAAATTGAGTTCCTTCCTTCCTACAAATATCTTGGAATCTGGCTTGATGACAAACAGTAATTTAAAAAACATGTAAGTGAGCTGGTGAAGAAGTAGAAGTTCAAGGTTGGTTTCTTTTACAGTAACTAAGCATGTCTGACTTTTGTTAATAGGAAGGAAATTGTCCGGGACACTTGTCTATTATGTCTATTTTATGTTATGGGGATAGTATCTATACAGTATATGCATACAGCAACAGCTGCACTTAAATCACTAGATACTGTTTTCCATGTGGCCTTAGATGTATTACTGGTGATGGTTTTAGAACTCACCATTGTGTTTAATATCAAGACGTGGGTTGGTGCTCTTTGTATGTAGGGAAAGAGCAGCATTTTCTTCTGTTTATCAACAAGGCACTCATGCAGAAACTTCCTATGTATCTATCATCCTTAATTAAATGTAGACTTACAAATTACCAAACCCGGTCTCAGGCTTGCAAAACACTGCAGGCACCTTCGGTCTCTACAGAGTTGGGTAAAGCTGCTTTAGTTTTTTTGCACCCTTTATGTGGAACAGCTTACAGAATTCTCTGAAATTACAGTATCAGTCAAAAGTTTGGACACACCTACTCATTCAAGGGTTTTTCTTTATTTTCACTATTTTCTACATTGTACGATAATAGTGAAGACATCAACACTCTGAAATAACACATATGGACTCATGTAGTAACCAAAAAAGTGTTTTTTATGTTAGATTCTTCAAAGTAGCCACCCTTTGCCTTGATGGCAGCTTTGCACACTCTGGGATTCTCTCAACCATCTTCATGAGGTAGTCACCTGAAATGCATTTTCAATCTACATTTTAAAAATTAATTTGCGTTTGAGCCAATCAGTTGTGTTTTGACAAGGTATATATTTGGTAAAAGACCATATGGTCGAATTGCTGCAAAGAAACCACTACTAAAGGACACCAATAAGAAGAAGAGACTTGCTTGGGCCATGAAACACGAGCAATAGACATTAGGCCGGGGGAAATCTGTTGTTTGGTCTGATGAGTCCACATTTGTGAGATGCAGAGTAGGTGAACGGATGATCTCTGCATGTGTGTTTCCCACCCTGAAGCATGGAAGAGGAGGTGTGATGGTGTGGGGGTTCTTTGCAGGTGACACTTTTAATTATTGCAATAATGAAGCCGTCGACCACACACTCTAAGTTGTGTTGCTGAGTGCTTAACCAACAATGAGAAACAGACATATTTTATACAAGACACAAAATACTTCCCATGGCTGGCTTCAACCCCTCATATAGATCAGGTGGCATCCCTAAGCCACCTTGGGTTCATCCTATGGTCATCGGTAAGGGGTTGTTGTCTTAACCCCAACCTGGCTTAGTTTCCCAGATGCAAGGATACATCTCCCTCAGTGTACCACTAACTTTAGGAAATGGAATGTGGCCATAAAGTTTTTTATCACCCTCTAGTAACCCATGTCCTCGACGGCCAGACTAGCTGCAGGAAGCTAGAGTGGAGACCATAAAAACTCGTACTATTGTTAAGTATATATTGTTAACTATTAAACAACTGTCAGTGATGTATTTATAATTCAAGGCACACTTAACCAGCATGGCTACCACAGCATTCTGTCCCTCCAATATTACTAATGGTCACCTCTATATTTCTGATCACAAACCTGTTCTGTTTGACATCTCTATCCCCCTTTCTATGCAACAAATTAACCGTACCATCACATTCAGAAATGTAAAGAACATAAACCTCACTGATCTCAGGAGCTTGATCGACACATAACCCAGTCCTGTTTCTCTGTCTCCTTCTGAACTCATCACCAATTACAATATTTGCCTGTCCTCCTCCCTCGAAACCTTGCTCCCCTCAAAACCTGTTCAGTGTCCTTTACCCACACTGCTCCCTGGTACACCCCTGAGCTACGACAGCTAAAGGCCACTAGACGGCAACTCGAACGTTACTACAAAATAACTGGTCTTGAAATCCACTCACAAGCATACAGAGATCACCTGGTGAACTATAAAAATGCCCTCTTAGCTGCAAAATCATTGTTCTACTCTGACATTATCAACTCGGGAAAAAACTCTAAAGTCCTCTTCTCCACAGTCAACTGACTCCTTCAACCTCCTGTCAACCTCCCTGCAGACCCTTCCCCGAACAATGCAACAGGTTCCTTACATTTTTCAACACCAAAATCCTCAACATCTATCAACAGCTACTTACAACCAGTACCCCTGCAGGCATCCTGTCATGGATGAAAACGTCAGATGGACCAATTTACACCACTTGCCTCTCTGACTTCATACTGATCACTGAAAACACTATTACAGAACTTATCTGCAATTCAAAACCATCCACCTGCCAACTTGACCCCTTGCCCACCAGTCTGGTTAAAGCATGCCTTCCTTCCATCTCACCCCTACTCACCCACATAATTAACTCCTCACTCACCACTGGTATTGTATCCCCCTCTCTGAAGATTGCTGCTGTGACCCCCATCCTGAAAAAACCTAATGTCGACCCGGATGACCTGAACAATTACCGACCCATCTCCAACCTGGAGACATTGGAGAGAGTATTGGCCACTCAACTACAAAACCATCTCAACTCCAATAACCTTCATGAACCATTACAGTCCGGTTTCCAGTCCAAACATAGCACTGAAACAGCCCTTATGAAAATCACCAACGACCTACTCCGTGCAGCTGACTCTGGCCTACTATCCATCCTCATCCTCCTCGAACTGAGTGCAGCATTTGACACAATCTCCCATCCACTCCTCCAGGAACGTCTGGCTGGTGTTGGTGTCAGAGGTGATGCACTCTCCTGGTTCTCCTCCTACCTCACTGACCGTCAACAATTTGTCCAACTCAAAAATCAGAAATCACAGTGTGCGGTTATCACCCAGGGTGTCCCCCAGGGGTCAGTGCTGGGTCCACTCCTCCCCCAGGGTGTCCCCCAGGGGTCAGTGCTCCTCTTCATTATATACCTCCTACCCCTGGGGAGGATCATGCGATGCCACAACATCAACTTGATGACACCCAGCTCTACCTATCCACCAAACCCACTGCCTCCCTCCCTCCCATCTCCCTCATCAACTGCCTTCAAGACATCAGGAGCTGGATGAATATGAAGCAAACTCAACAGCAACAAGACGGAGGTCATTCTTATCGGCTCCAAATCCACTCTCTCCAAACAGCAAAACCTTATCATCACTATTGATGGTTTCCCGGTCACTCTGTCATCAAAAGCAAAAAGTCTCGGTGTCACCCTGGACAACACCCTTTCCTTCGAATCCCACATAAAAACCATCATCCGGGCAGCCTTTTTTCACCTACGCAATATTTCAAGACTCCGACCCTCTCTTTCACACCCCAGCACTGAAACTCTCATCCATGCCTTTGTCACTTCCCGTCTAGACTACTGCAACACTCTTCTCACTGGTATCCCCACCAAACTCATTAATGGACTCCTGGTTCAGAACTCTGCAGCAGGAATCCTCAGCTCCACCAGATCATCTGAACATATCACACCAACTCTTATCAAACTTCTTTGACTCCCTGTGCAATACCGGATTACATTTAAGACTCTCCTCCTCACATTTAAAGCCCTCCACCTACCTTCCTCTCTGACCTCCTCCCAATATATGCCCCCTCCCGTTCCCTCCGCTCCTCCACTGCTGGTCTCCTTGTCACCTCTCCATTCCACCTTTCCACCATGGGAGCCCGTGCCTTTAGTTGCTCGGCACCCAGGCTATGGAATGCACTCCCCCCTCACATACGACATGCAGACACAGTCACCTCCTTCACAAAACTTCTCAAAACACATCTTTTCCACGATGCTTATAATTTCTAGCCTTTTTATCCATCATGCCCTGGGAATTTGTTTTGTCGTCTTATTTTAGACTTATTTTAACTTGCACTGTTTGTATTGTGTACTTCATTTACTTCACCGTTTTAGGACCACTGGAATGTAAGATGTCCTTGAGTGTTTTGAAAGGCGTCCCCCAAATAAAATGTATTATTATTATTATTATTATTATTATCTGGTTTGCGCTTAGTGGGACTATCATTTGGTGACACTTATTTGGTTATTACATGATTCCATATGTGTTATTTAATAGTTTTATGTCTTCACTATTATTGTACAATGTAGAAAATAGTACAAATAAAGAAAAACCCTTGAATGAGTAGGTGTATCTAACCTTTTGACTGGTACTGTAGATGTTCTGGTCCCTCTTGGCCAGTTCAGAGTAATGATTGGAGAGACCTCTATGTTGATAAATGTGTAGTTTTTTTTAAATATGTTTTGTAATTTTGTATATTGTATATTGTATGTGTTTGCTGTTTTTATGCAGGGCTCATCTGTAAAATAGACCCTAGTCTCAGTACTTCCCTGTCGAAATAAAAGTAACAATAATAATAATAATAACAATTGAGGTTGAGATATACTCTACTAATAGAGTCTTTATTTTGTCCAGACTTATTGATTCAGTCAGAAATTCAGAATTTTAACTGACGGTATACAATAAAGCCTGATGTACCTAATATGCACCTAATATGATTCCAACTTTGAGATGCTTCATATGGTCTTCCCTGTCTTATTTTTCATGATCTGGAAAGCAAGAGTGATCCTAGATCAGCACTCAAAGTCTTGGATACCTTGTAAAATTCTACTATTAGCTCTGCAACTTTGAATCCAATCAGGAAGCCTATTGTGGCTAACTCAACCAGTTCTATTGACTCTTTTGTCGCCATGGATACTCCTGAAGGTTTCAAATCTCGCAGAGGGCTTGGAATGTTACATATAAATGTGCAAACCCTAATATCTAATCTAGACTTTCTGGATGTCTGGGTGCATGACACTAGCCCAGACGTTCTGGTTATCTTATAGACTTATCAGCGTACAGGTGAGACCCAGGCGCAGACAACGTTTGGAATAACAAATGTTTATTATACCAACAGGGGGCAGGCAAAAGACAGGTCAGGGGCAAGCAGAGTTCGGTAATCCAGAGTAGTGGGACAAAGGTACAAAACGGCAGGCAGGCTCAGGGTCGGGGCAGGCAGAGTAAAGGTCGAAACCAGGAAACCAAGAAAACAGGCACTTTAGAGAGACAGGAGTAAAGGGGGAAAACACTGGTAGGCTTGACGAACAAAACTAACTGGCAACAGCCAAACATAGAACACAGGGATAAATACACTGGGGATGATGAGGAAGATGGGCGACACCTGGAGGGGGGTGGAGACAATTACAAAGACAGGTGAAACAGATCAGGGTGTGACAGTACCCCCCCCCCCCCCTTACGCACGCCACCTGGCGTCCGACCTGGGCACATGCCTGGCTGACCGGGGTTCCGGCGGTGGAACTCAGAGATGAGGGCTGGATCCAGGATGTCCCTAGCAGGGACCCAGCACCTCTCCTCTGGACCGTTCCCCTCCCAGTCAACCAGGTACTGGAATCCCCTGCCCCGAGGTCGAACCTTCAGGAGACGCCTCACCATGCATTTCTGACTGGATTAATAAGTCTGGACAAAATAAAGACATCCTCTCTTTTATATCTGAGCCTCAATTTCAATTATTTTTTCAAAAGAAACATGTTTAACCTCTACAGGATCGTGTCCTGCCCTCGGGATGCTTGAACTAAAGTGCGCTAATGTGATTAGCATGACGTTGTAAGTAACAAGGACATTTCTAAGGACATAGACATATCTTATATGGGCAGAAAGCTTACATTCTTGTTAATCTAACTGCACTGTCCAATTTACAGTAGCTATTACAGTGAAATTATACCATGCTATTGTTTGAGGAGAGTGCACAGTTTTGTACTTGAAAATGTATCAATAAACCAATAGGCAGATTTGGGCAGACTTGATACAACATTTTGAACAGTAATGCAATGGTTCATTGGATATGTCTAAAATTTTGCACATACACTGCTGCCATCTAGTGGCCAACATCTAAATTGCTTCTGGACTACTAGGAAATATTATGTCCTTTCTCTTGCGTTTCAAAGATTATGTTTTCATTTTAGCAGACTCTCTTATCCAGAGCAACTTACAGTTAGTGCATACATGTTCATACTTTTCCCCATGGGAGTCAAACCCACAACTCTGGCATTGCATGCGCCATGCTCTACCACCTGAGCTACACGGGACCTTAATGTAAACATTTACCAGATCTAATGTGTTATATTCTCCGACATTAATTTCACATTAATTTTCACGTTTCCTTTCAAATGGTATCAAGAATATGCATATCCTTGCTTCAGGACCTGAGCTACAGGCAGTTAGATTGGCGTACGTCATTTTAGGCGTCAGTAAGACTACAGAACACAAGTTATTATAGTTATTATTGTATTCCCTTCCTCTTCATATGCTATGTATTATTTAACTTTCCATCTCCTTTGTCTTTCCGCTATCATCAAGCTGTAATGACAGACATTTTAGAAAATTGTCTGCACAACTTCCCAAGCAACCACAGCAGCAGGAATGCTGTGATACAGTTTTCCCAAGGTAAATAAGGTGGGATATGCTGTGAATCCTGTGAAAACAGACCCCAACATACTGTAAGTCATAGTTATTAATTGCATATTTGCATCAATTGAGCATTTCAGGCACACAAAAATTCCAACACCAGAAAACACATTGTAGAATAAGTAGACCACTACATCAACAAATTGATAGCATCATAAATCAGAACAGTAAATACAAGGAAATGTAATTCACTATCCGTTTAAAAATATATATCCTTTTCCAAAAACTTTACAGGCTAAGTGGACTCCTGGATCTCCTCTTCAACGATGTCACCCTTGATGCAGCGCCGTATGTGGGAAAGCTGTTTGAGCTGTCCATTCCAGGGCCCCTGTCTGCCCAGTGTGAGAGGCCTGACAAGGAGTAGGCCATAGCTGTATTTGTCTCCCGCTTCAATCTTGGGGGTGACTGATACCAAGTGGGTGACTGAAGCCTGCTTGATTGAAGCGGGGTACATGGGTCCCCCTCTTCTCCCGCTTACCTCCCCATCAATCTGTGTAGTTGGTTGCAAAGAGAGGATGTCTTTATTTCGTCCAAATGTATAAATCCAGTCAGAAATGCAGAATTTAGACTAACTGTAAAAAATAAAACATTGAGTAAAAATGTACTGTTCAACACACCAATATAATTCATTCTTTGAGACACTTGATATGGTCTTCCCTGGCTTATTTTTCATGATCTGAAAAGCAAAAGTGATCGTAGATCAGCACTCATAGTCTTGGATACCTTGTAAACATGGGCCGAGAAGTATGCAGCATATAAAGAGGATGAGTGAAGTGATGATGAATAACCCAGTTGCCAGTATTTCCCTGGGTTAGTTATCTCTAAGAATGCTAAATGTCTAAAAGGCTGGAATTCCTGATTGAACATACTGCCATTGCTATATACTGGGGAAAAAAATAAGCTCTAAAATAGCTTCCCTGGTGGTGCAGAGGACAAAACACCAGACTTGGGAAGCAAAGACTGTAGGTTAAAATCTCACATGTGCAGATTGTCAATAGATGAAATGTCCTATAAAATAAATTTAATGGTGTTGTGTTTCTATATCACCTCAAATGCAAACTGCCATTCAATCTCGAGATGCATTCCAATCTGCTTTACAGAGCTATACATTTCAATGCTGAGGTAATTATTTATTTTAAACCTTTACTTAACTAGGCAAGTCAGTTAAGAACAAATACTTATTTACAATGACAGCCTACCTACAGGGTCAGCCCCTGGAGAAAATTAGGGTTAAGTGCCTTGCTCATGGACACATCTACAGGTTGTTGTTTTTTTCACCTTGTTGGCTCGGGTATTCGAACCAGTGACCTTTCGGTTACTGGCCCAACCGCTAGGTTACCTGCCGCAACCTAGAAAATTTTCTGGGAACTTTCACAGAACCAATTTTGGTTTGCTGGGGACTTACCTGGATCACCTATTGAGATGTGCCTTTTGTTAAGTAAATAAGGTGACAAGGAGACTGGAGTGTCACTTTAAAGCAAATTTCCTGCAATTCTACACATTTTATCATGTTTTATGGCACCAAAAAATATATTACATGGAAATGTTTATAAAATAATAAGAAATGTTTGTTAATCTCCCCAGGGGGCATGTCCCACCGTTTAGGAAGCACTGCTTTAACTGGTGAATGATTGTGTTTATCTACAACAAAATCCCTCAATCCATGGCTTTTGTTTTCAGGTGGGCTTTTAACTACAGGAGATCTGATGTGAATATGAGACAAAGGGGAGTGGTTTGGGGTGTAAAGTGAAAGTGTGGTGAGGTACTAAGCATTTTTCATGCTGAGGCTTCCCCCCCCCCCCCCCCCCCCCCCCCTTTCTAAGCAGAATGAATGTTCATTGTTCATTTTGAAAGAGGTTTAGCCTTCAGGTTCAGAGAATAATGGTGAAGAATAATAGTGTTATATTACAAAACATCTCATTATTATTCTCCTGCTACATTGTTGATCTATACCTACTGCAATGTTCTATATCACCCACAACATTGCCACACTTTATTGCTGCCCCTACCGATGTAAAATGTTAATTTGAGCCAGTTTGCTGCAGCAACAGGAAATGTGAATTATTCTGTGGATTATAATTAATGGACATTTTGGTAATCACAAGAGAAAATCAAGAAGTGGAAATTACAAACATCAGAAGCCTTTTTAAACCTCAAATACACTATGAGTTTTACATAAAGTTATCCTGCAACAGTGTGATAAAAGTAAGATCCTACGTCTGTATCTGTAGAATGGATCTGAACAATATGAGATCCAGATCTGGCAAGGGGTCAGTAATGTATTGACAGTTAGTAATTCTTGTTGTTTATTTGGATCTTCTTAACTTAATAAGTTTGTATTTTGTTGATTGGTTTAATTGATATGTAAGAACCTAGAAATCAATAATCACCTCTGCTTTTGTGACCCAATGAGCTCTGAATCAATGGTGGAACAAGCTAGGAGTAAATGATGATCAAACATCTTTAAGCTTATGAACAGACTGCCGAAGGGAGCGTGCAGAGAAAGATTATCACAAGCCTCAGACTTATTTAGATGTCAATGGTATTGTTGAGTAATTCCCAAAGCTTAGGAAATCACCTGAAGTCTTTTCTCCTTGTATTATTTGAATTCTGATCATTTGATTGCATAGACTGATTAGGACCTTCAGTGAGTACCATCCCAGCAAACCAAAATTGGTTCTGTGAAAGTTCCCAGAACATTCGTTCATATAACACACTGTCCAGTCTTTCTGATCATTATAGAATGTTTGTATAACGTCGCTAGAACACATTTAGTTTTTCTTTAAATGTTCCCAGAAGGTTTCATTTGGTTGTGGAAACAGTCTGGTAAGAAGATTGTGGGTACATAAGAAAATACAGTATATATTTAAAAAACACAACAACTGTCCATTTGTGTGGATGATTCTATAATGTTTCTTTTAGGGTGTTCTTTAAAGGTTTACAAAATGTTTCGTTAGGTTGTGGAAACAGTCTGGTGGGAACATTGTGGAGACAATATATTGTCCCAAAACACAAAAACTGTCCAGTTGTGCGGATGACACTACAATGTTTCTAATAGGGTGGAAAAAATATTTACCTCATGTTACAAGAACGTTCCCAGAACAACATTTAGTCTGTTCTTTAAACGTTCCTAGAATGTTTCTTTAGGAGATAGGTTCCCAAAACACTAAAACTGTCCAGTTGTGCGGACATTCACATTTTACATAATAAATATACAAAAACAAATTCAGGTTCAATGCAATAATCTTATATTGATTTGAGGGTCCAATGCAGCCGTTTTTTTATGTCAATATGAAATCATTTCTGTGTAACAATTAAATATCTTACTGTGTCATTGTTTTTAATTCAAATTCTAAAAAAAAGCCAAAAGCAAAGAGTAAAATCATAAAATACAGTTTTGCAAGTACAAAGCATTTGAAGAGGATGGGAACATTTGAATAACTCAGACATTGTATCCTATGTCCTGATTGACCATATTAGACCGAAAAAACCCTGCTCGGCCACAGCTAACCCCTGGTGGCGTAGACAGTTAATGTTCTGGCTGCAGATCTGAAGATTGCAGGTTCAACCCACATATTCTTTAACAAAGGAAGCATGGAATTCCTGATTGCCCATACTGCCATGGCTATAGACTGAAAAGAAGAGGTTGCAAGAGAGCTTTCCTGGTATCATAGAGGATAAAAGGCCTGCCTTGGGATCCAAACATTGCAACTTTAAACCTCATGTGCAGATTGTCAATATATAAAGAACAAAACATATGGTTGTGTTTGCTGTTCAAATGTCCTATGAATTAAATTAAAATGCAGTTGTCTATATCAACTTGTAGTGGGCCTACAATAAAGTCCTTAAATATGGAGAGTAACATAATGGGGATGTATTGCTTTCTTATGCTCTAAGGAGCTACACATTTGCATGCTGTGAATGTTGTGGTACAACATTTTCTTGACATTTTCTGAGGACCTCCAAGACAATGTATAATGGATATCAAATCAAATCAATTTTATTTATAAAGCCCTTTTTACAACAGCCGATGTCACAAAGTGCTATACAGAAACCCAGCCTAAAACCCCAAACAGGAAAAGATCCCCTCCACTGCACAAGCCCGAGGGGGCAACAAACCGGACAGGAAGTGACGCACCCCTCCTAGGGAAGGCATGGAAAGCACCAGTAAGCCAGTGACTCAGCCCCCGTAATAGGGTCAGATGCAGAGAATCCCAATGGAGAGAAGGGAACCGGCCAGGCAGAGATAGTAAGGGTGGTTCGTCGCTCCAGTGCCTTGCCGTTCACCCTTGCACCCCTGGGCCAGACTACACTCAATTATAGGACATACTGAAGAGATGAGTCTTCAGTAAAGACTGAAAGGTCGAGACCGAATCTGCATCTTTCACATGGATAGGCAGACCATTCCATAAAAATGGAGCTCTATAGGAGAAAGCCCTGCCTCCAGCTGTTTGCTTAGAAATTCTCGGGACAATAAGGCCTGCATCTTGTGACCGGAGCATACATGTAGGTATGTACGTCAGGACCAAATCTGAGAGATAAGTAGGAGCAAGCCCTTGTAATGCTTTGTAGGTTAGCAGTAAAACCTTGAAACAGCCCTAGCCTTAACAGGAAGCCAGTGTAGAGAGGCTAGCACGGGAGTAATATGATCACATTTTTTGGTTCTAGTCAAGATTCTAGCAGCCGTGTTTAGCACTAATTGAAGTTTATTTAGTGCTTTATCCAGGTAGCCGGAGAGAAGAGCATTGCAGTAATCTAATCTAGAAGTGACAAAAGCATGGATTAGCTTTTCTGCATCATTTTGGACAAAAACATTCAGACTTTTGCAAGGTTACGAAGATGGAAAAAAGCTGTCCTTGAAATATTCTTGATATGTTCGTTAAAAGATAGATCAGGGTCCAGAGTAAGGCCGAGGTCCTTCACAGTTTTTTGGGGGACGACAGGCAAGAACTTGTCCGTGTATAGCAGTTAAGGTTTCCAATCTCTCCAAAAGAATATGGTGGTCGATGGTGTCAAAAGCAGCACTAACGTCTAAGAGCACGAGGACAGATGCAGAGCCCTGGTCTGACGCCATTAAAAGGTCATTTACCTCTTTCACGGTGCTATGATAGGGTCTATAACCAGACTGAAGTGTTTCGTATACATTATTATTTGTCTTCAGGAAGGCAGTGAGTTGCTGCGCAACAGCTTTTTCTAAGATTTTTGAGAGAAATTGAATATTCGATATAGGCCGATAGTTTTTTACATTTTCTGGGTCATGGCTTGGCTTTTTCAAGAGAGGCTTTATTACTGCCACTTTTAGAGAGTTTGGTACATATCCGGTGGAGAGGGAGCCATTTATTATGTTCAGCATAGGAGGGCCAAGCACAGAAAGTAGCTCTTTCAGTAGTTTAGTTGGAATAGGGTCCAGTATGCAGGTTGAAGGTTTAGAGGCCATGACAATTTTCAAGAGATATAGGATTAAAACACTTGAGTGTCTCCATTGATCCTAGGTCCTGGCAGTTCTGTCAGACTCAGGACAGCTGAGCTTTGGGGAAATACACAGATTCAAAGAGGAGTCCATAATTTGCTCTCTAATGAAAATTATATTTTCGTTGAAGAAGTTCATCACTACTGAAGTGAAAGGCATCCTCTCTTGGGGAATGCTGCTTTTTAGTTAGCTTTGCAACAGTATCAAATATAAATTTAGGATTATTCTTATTCTCCTCAATTAGGTTGGAAAAATAGGATGATCGAGCAGCAGTGAGGGCTCTTCGATATTGCACTGTACTTTCTTTCCAAGCTAGTAGGAAGACTTCCAGTTTGGTGGAGCGCCATTTCCGTTCCAGTTTTCTGGAAGCTTGCTTCAAAGCTCGGGTATTTTCTGTGTACCAGGGAGCTAGTTTCTTTTGGCAAATATATTTTGTTTTTAGCGGTGCAACTGCATCTAGGGTATTACGCAAGGTTACATTTAAATCCTCAGTTTGATCGTTAACTGATTTTTGTACTCCGACGTCCTTGGATAGGTGGAGGGAGTCTGGAAGGGCATCTAGGAATCTTTGGCTTGTCCGAGAATTTATAGCACAGCTTTTGATGATCCTTGGTTGGGGTCTAAGCAAATTATTTGTTGCGATTGCAAACAAAATAAAATGGTGGTCCGATAGTCCAGAATTATGAGGACATAGATCCACAATATTTATTCCACGGGACAGAACTAGATCCAGGGTATGACTGTGGCAATGAGTAGGTCCGGAGACATATTGGACTGCAAAAAGCCTTTTGTAGTGCATCTGTGGACTTTTCCATGTGAATGTTAAAGTCACCAAAAATGTGAATATTATCTGCCATGACTACAAGGTCTGATAAAAAATTCAGAGTACTCAGTAAGGAACTCTGTATAAGGCCCAGGAGGCCTGTAAACAGTAGCTATAAAAAGTTATTGAGTAGGCTGCATAGATTTCATGACTAGAAGCTCAAAATATGAAAACGCTGTCCTTTTTGGGGGGGTAAATTGAAATTTGCTATCGTAAAAGTTAGCAACACCTTGCGGGATGCGCGGGGGATATGGTCACTAGTGTAACCAGGAGGAGAGGCCTCATTTAACACAGTAAATTCATCAGGCTTAAGCCATGTTTCAGTCAGGCCAATCACATCAGGATTATGATTAGTGATTAGTTCATTGACTATGACTGCCTTGGAAGTGATTTTAAGAAGTGAGATATCACAACCTTTTTCAATAATGACAGGAATGGAGGAGGTCTTTATTCCAGTGAGATTACTAAAACGAACACCGCCATGTTTGTGGTTAATGCAACCTAAATCGAGGCACAGACACTGTCTCAATGGGGGTAACTGAGCTGACTACACTGACTATGCTAGTGGCAGACTCCACTAAGCTGGCAGGCTGGCTAACAGCCTGCTGCCTGGCCTGCACCCTATCTCATAGTGGAGCTAGAGGAGTTAGAGCCTCGTCTATGTTCATAGATAAAATGAGAGCACCCCTCCAGCTAGGATGGAGTCCGTCACTCCTCATCAGACCAGGCTTGGTCCTGTTTGTGGGTGAGTCCCAGAAAGAGGGCCAATTGTCTACAAATTCTATCCTTTGGGAGGGGCAGAAAACTGTTTTCAACCAGCGACTGAGTTGTGAGACTCTGCTGTAGAGCTCATCACTCCCCCTAACTGGGAGGGGGCCAGACACAATTACTCGATGCCGACACATCTTTCTAGCTAATTTACACACTGAAGCTATGTTGCGCTTGGTGACCTCTTACTGTTTCATTCTAACATCGTTGGTGCCGACGTGGATAACAATATCCCTATACTCTCTACACTCGCAAGATTACTTCAGTAGCCCTGCCCCTGCCCCCTGTAAACAGTGTATAAAGAGTGTATAAACAGTGTATAAACAGTGTATAATCGCTGGATGATTCTTTTTAAGTCTAATATTGCGGGTAATATATATATATATATATGCTATGAACGTCATAAAAACAGACTTATTTGGAAATTGTAGAACACTGTGCAACATTGTGGGAATGTTCTGTGCAACCTTCCGTGAATATCACAACAATATTCTTGCAACATTAAGGGAATGTCCTGTGCAACCTAACATAAACATTGTATGAATGTCATCAGAACTGAGTATATTTTGTGTTTTAGGAACATATCTCTTATAATGTATCCACACTGTTCCCACAACCTAATACAATTTTTAAAAACATAAAAAATGTGTTCTGGGAATGTTCTTGTGACATCAGGTGAACGTTTTTAGCACCCTCAAATAAACATTGTAGAATCATCAGCACAACTGGACAGTTTTGGTGTTATGAGAACATTTGCCACAATTTAACGACTGTTCTGGGAACTTTTACAGAATCAATTTAGGAAAACATTACTTGTACATTGTATTATTACATTACCTGGAAACCTAATGAGGACTTTTGGGGAACATTCTGTGGTGGTTGTTACAGATGTTGTGAACAACATTTTAGTGAATTTTAGGAGAACATTCCAAGGATCTTTTTTTTTTAAAGTATAAAAATACACAAAAAAAATTGAATGTTTTTGGGATGTTATCATCCTAATTATAACCCTAACTAGAAGTTAATGGGAATTTTAGCTAATGTTCTGGGAATGTTCCTAGTTTGCTGGGATGAAGATAACTGGTAATGACCATTGGTCTCAGAGAAAATCAAGGCATAAGTTATGGCACTAAAGCTGCATTACTGAATCTGTTCAAGTTGCTCAAGAGCTGGACTCTGGTTGTTTCATTGGATAATGGAGATACACATCTCTCCTGTATCTCTCTCTAATATCATCATGAACATAATTCCTCTTATCTGGGGAAGATGACAGAAGAACATTGATGCAGGGAGAGGAGACCCAAACAATCAAAGGACAGTCTTACAACACGAAGAGCAACTATAATAGGGTATTTTTACTTGTCCATGGAGCCAGCCGTACAGAAAAGATTCACCTTGAAATCCACAAAAGATTTACAACGCCAGTATTTGATTACGACAACGCAACATTTGATCTAGTCCACATGCCCCCGATGTTTAGAAACTGTCTATTCACAGTGATCATTATCATTCCAAGAGACATACCATTAGAATAGAAAAGGTCTTGGCTTCCATACGCTGCCATTTTAGTTTGCAAATGTTGAACCGTTTTCAGATTCCTCCTTAGTAATCTGTCCACCTTGGTACACCTGCTTTTTCAAAGCCGCTTGATCTGCAGTCATTTTAAGCATGGTGGCAGGATGCTGCTGCATCGTGGCAGGATGCTGCTGCCCTTTGAATGTCAGAGGCAGCGTGATCCCTGTACCCCTGTCCTCTGAAGGACTCTATCCCCACATTTCACTTTATTATCTACTATGATACTGAACAACATCCATATGGAACCAGGGAATACAAGAGATGTGGGGCTGGTTTCATGAACCCAGATTATTAAGACTATAGACATAGGACAAAATTGACTTTTGGTAAGACTATTGATCATTAGTTTTCATTGCAATGTCTTAATCCTGGGTTAGGGTTAAACCCGTAACCTGGGTTATGGTCTAAAATGTTACAGACATTTTCAGACATTCCTGAACTCCACCCCATACATTTCCAGTGTCCTCACAACTGTGTTACTTTCGCACAAAATATCAATAACAGTTTCAGTATTCAGTATTTGCCTTTACCTCCTAATGTTCTCAGAAAACATTTAGACAGTAAACACTCTCTTCGCACAGGGCAAGTTAGTTAAAATGAGAGACATCTCAAATATTGAGCCTAGCCATGATAGCCTCAGTCTCAGAGGGCTATCTTTCAAATTAACCATCTTCATAAAACATTGACACCCTAGCAGTTAAACTCAAGATGTATCCTGTATTATCCAGATGCCTTAGCTCAGTCCTAATAAGACTATCCTTCTAGCAGAGCAACACTCAAACAGCATGTTCTTGTCAGGAAAAATTGTTCCAACTCATTGGGCATCTTTAGTGACCAATAAAACTGGAAGTCTGCATGGACTAGCAAACCCTGGAATGGAATTTCAGGATAATTTATTTTATTTCTGTGTAACCCTGCCTTTAATCCAATAGGTCTTCAACTTCACCTTTCTTTTTCATATATTCACTGACTGGACATACAGATTGCACCTTGGTTACAAGACTACAGTACATCTTGGGTGCAACCACTAAGAACATATATTTGATATATACATACATAGTATAGTACATCAGTGGTGGTCAGTGCCGTTAAAGATGAGGGACGACCATTTCTTTTTTTTCATAAGCATGGCCTTATTTCTTTTACAGCATATTGGATGAATGGCATTCATTCCATTCACCCAGTTCAATGTAACATTGATAGGTTTAGGCTACTACATGATACTCACATTTTCCCTACACCAATCATGAGGTTGCTACAACCTAGCCTATGAATGAAAGTTTACAATGTAGGTGCATACAGGTCGAGAGACAGAATTGAGGTGACAGACAGTGACACATGGACAGACATTCAATACCGCCTTGCACACTCTTGCCTGCATCTAGCTGATATAGGGTTTAATCATTAGTCCAACAGTTGCAAACAAGAGTTTCTATTGGACAAATTCAGATATGTTTATCCCAATTTTCTTACTTTTGCTTCCGTTTAAGTAACGTTTTTCAACAGAATCAGTGGATAAACCTGATCACGCGTAAACACAATTCACTTTCATAGCAGCCACGTTGTATTCCTTCTCGCATCTATGTGGTCTCCTTCTCTCACCTTTTCCCTTCACTTGTGGACTTCAATGCACAACACATCAGCTGTATGTGACCAGGCGAATAAACCCTTACAAGCCAAACCATGTCATAACTGCTACACACAGCCTACATCGTTGTCACCATATTAGCTAAAGTAACGTCATAGTCAACATAGCTAATAGAACTAACGCGTTACTAAACCCGCTACAATCATGCAGTAATGTTACAGTATACAATCAGTAAGCAGTTTAGCACTTACACCGGCGGGCCCTGGTGCCAATAAATGTGTAAAACCAAAAGCTTACCCTGACTAGGAAGAGTTCCAGTGTTGTGTTGGATAGTCATAGCCAGCTAGCTAACATAGCATCCCTCTGTTGGAGCAGGGTGTTTAAGTATCTAAACTAGCTAACTGCATTTGCTAGCTAAGTAAGTGAAACTGAAAGTGAAAAAAAAAGACAAAATCTCTCTTTGCTTCTCCTTCATTTTAGAAGAAATGAATTTCTTCAAAACTGTTCAAATTTTGTCTTTCTCTCTCTTTGAGTCAACTACTCACCACATTTTATACACTGCAGTGCTAGCTAGCTATAGCTTATGCTTTATGTACTAGATTAATTCTCCAGCTCTGATAGGCTGGAGGACGTCCTCCAGAAGTCATAATTACTGTGTAAGTCTATGGAAGGGATGAGAACCATGATCCTCCTAGGTTTTGTACTGAATCAATGTACCCATAGGAGGACGGAAGCTAGCTGTCCTCCGGCTACACCGTGGTGCTACCCTACAGAGTGCTGTTGATGCTACTGTAGACCTTCATTGCAGTGTGTATTAATCAATTATTTGGTGACGTTATTATATTTAGTATAGTTTTATCTAAAAAGTATAACTTGTTAAATGTTTTTTTTAAATTCCCTCATTTACTAAGTGGAGGAAGGATGCAGAAGACATTTATTTTAATTTGTGACCTTCCTCCTTCATTAGAATTTCTTTAATGGCCACCTCCTAAGTATCCCTGTGAAAGATGTGCAGTAAATTGATGGTTTCAGATGTATTGCTCTCAATAGCTGTGACATAAGCTTTGTTGACACTATTTTATCCACTACATTTCATAGCTGTCGTAAACTCCAGACCCTCCAGTTCTCCCAGATTTATGCTGATAATATATTACATTTCTAAGCTCACAATGTACCATATTTCCATATCTTAGGCAGACAGAATTGTATGCCTGCAAGTCTTCTGTGTTCTGTGAGAAGGAGAGTAATTTCATATTCATGAATAGAATATTCTGTGTTATTCCTTTTCCCTTCCCTTCAGTGGGCACGGACAGTTAAAGGGAGTTATCACTCTGTCAAAATAACCATCCTAAGCCTATTAAGTTATTTCCTGAACTCATTGTATGGTTTAAAGGTTATAAGCACTGTCAAAGAGCTAGGGAGGTTTTGTGGCTTTTGGGTTGATACGCCTTGGGGTTCATCTTTCTGTTGCTGTCATGACTCAAGACCACAGAGAAGCCAACCATTCCAGGTCTCAGATCCTATTAGTGTCTCCACTCTCTACTGCTGATGAATAGCTTTAGGCACTATTAACCTACTCATCACCCCCAAGATAATGCCTGAGCCCTGGGAGTAATGGATGTCTATCAGTGAGAGATGATCACACAATGAGAATAACTATCACTTGAAACATGAAGCCTGTCGTTTGTAACAAAGCACTGGCTAAATAAAGATGTTCAAAACCAAAAGTAATTATAGATAAATTGGACGACAACAGGTTTTGTTGACAGTGTTCACAATTATGAAAATAAATGTAATTATTTAATTATTATTAAATAAATGTACAAAACTAAAAAATAAATGACGATATTCTGCAAATTGTAATTCTACCCTGTTAGCAACTGATTTCACAGTATGCACAGATGTAGGATCTTGACTAGGTATAACCCCTTACCCTTAATATGAGCCAGCTTACTACAGCAGGAAAATAATCCTGCAGCAACAGAACATTTGAATTATTATGTGGATTATAATTAATGGACATTTTTGTAGGGGTTGATACATTTTTCATAACAGAAAATCGAAATTACAAAAGTGGAAATTACAAAGTTGAAGTCTTTTTTAACCTCAAATACACTACGAGTTTTACATTTTCTGCATTACAGGAAAGTTATCCTCCAACAGGTTGATCATCTTAAGATCCTACATCTGTGGGGGGAAAGTGGGGTAAGTTGAGCCACCCCTTGTTTCTTGGATGCCATCCACACAATATTGTATGTAGATTGGTGAGAGAAACCCCCCCCCCCCCCCCCCCCCCCCCGATTTAATCTATTTTGAATTCAGGCTATAACACAATAAAATGTTGAATAAGTCGAGGGGTATGAATACTTTCCGAAGGCACTGTACCTGTGCGAAAGAGAGGCTATGATGACATGGAGTATGAGCTTGCTAAACATATCAAGAATCTTGAGTGCCAATTTAATGGGCTTAGTAGCCACAAACGCAGAGAACTTGCCTACGAATTGGCACATTGAACCCACATCGAACCATGCACACAATTAATCATGTAAACAACTATTCAGGAAGAGGTCATAATATCATGGTGTCTGTGAAGGAAGAAACCATATGGAAAAAGTGGTGAGCAAAAAAAACAAAAGTCGATTTTAAGATTGTTTTATACTGTACATCAGTTGGGGTCTCTATAAGCTACAATATAAGGTCCTAAACCTAGCATGAAAGTGCATCCTTGGAGCTGTGTGGGCTAATATAGTCAAAATGTTTGCCTTGGGTTAAATTGAGCCATGGGGTATGTTGAGCCAATGGCCACCATACCATGGTGACAAAATGATGACGTTTTGTCAGCCTTATGGATAATATGCATAGTACTTTATGGAATATGTCGTGCATATGAACTCAAGATAGTGCATTGTTACAGAGCAGACATCATCATGCCCTGTGTATACAGCGCAGTAAAAACGTAAAACAAACCGATTCTGTGGTCTGATGAGACAAAAATTGTACTCTTTGGCCTGAATGCAAAGCTCTATGTCTGGAGAAAACCAAGCACAGCTCATTCATCACCTGTCTAAGACCATCCCTACCGTAAAGCATGGTGGCGGCAGCATCATGCTATGGGGATGTTTTTCAGCAGCAGGGACTGGTAGACTGGTAAGGATGGAGGGAACAATGAATTGAGCCAAATACAGGCAAATCCTTGATGAGAACCTGCTTCAGAACGCAAACGACCCTAGACTGGGGGTGGCTCAATTTACCCTGTCCCTCCCCCGGGGTAAATTGTGCCAAGAGACCACTTTTTTTGGACAAGCTATGTTTTCAAAACTGTTATGTTTACATTAATTCTGATAATGCCCAGGGATAAACCACATCCTGAAATATACATTATGTAGATATCTTTATTAGAAAGAATACTATATTTTCCTTGACGTAGTGATGCTGAATGTAAAACATGGCTCAATTTACCCCAATCTCCCTTACTGTTCTCACTGATTACTTTAAAAATATATATATCTCTGGATATCGCATTTTACCTCTATTGTTTATAATCGTTGAACTAAAAAAAAAAGTTTTGTATTATAATTTTGATACGAAATGCTGGCTGAAATGCTGGCTGCTCTATTTAACACCAAATATAATTTCAATGAAATTATGATTATTTTTCT
Source organism: Thymallus thymallus (assembly GCA_023634145.1). Classification (NCBI taxonomy): domain Eukaryota; kingdom Metazoa; phylum Chordata; class Actinopteri; order Salmoniformes; family Salmonidae; genus Thymallus; species Thymallus thymallus. The sequence goes on along the minus strand of CM042411.1, from coordinate 3,559,920 downwards.
ACAGCTTTGCAAAAAGTATCATTTTTTAGGGAGTTGGACAAATACACACTAAGTTGGTGATAAACTATGAATTATAGTGATGTTGCAGGTTCACAGGGCTGGGAGAGATATAAGCGCCAAAGCAAACAGAGCACTTTTTATAACTGGATAAAGGAAGACAGTCCAAATCTCTAATTTTTCCATGTAAACAGAAGTTCACATGGAATGTGGATGATGAAACTGTGGAGCTGGAAGGAGCCAGCTTCAGGACAGGTCCTTTGAGAAAAGGCTTTCTTCCGGAACTGAAGAATTGCATGTCTACGCACTTCCCTCTTCTAACAAGCATTTCCCTGCCCCTATGATAACATCTGCAAATATGTGTACGCGACCAATAAACTTCAATAACAAAGGAATTTAGTTTTCGGAATTTCGTCTCACTTTCACTCGGGATTGACCGATAAGACCATCCTCAAGGAAACTTTCAAATCTGTATTACATTCACTGTATTTTTTTTATTGTGATGAGATTTAAATGATTTGCACCTAGAATAACACCACTAACTGCCAATATTTCATCTTACTACACATAGAATAGAATCAAATATTTTTTTATCTCTGTGTTCCTCAGCCTGATTCCATATCTATTATTTATAGTCTGTGAATAACAGCGGTGGTGAAAACTGATGGATGGGTAGGTGGCATTAAAAAATACATAAGGGGCACTTAGAGTACAGCAGCAATCTACAATGCTGCTTGCTCCATCTAATCAATATGTCAATGTCTGGCAGTACTAGATAAAAGGCACCAAGCTATTCCTCCCCACTGCACGGCTGGGCACCTTTGGGTAAATTGTGGGATTCTTGAGGTTTCATCTGTTTAGAGTGGATTCCAGTGACAGAGGAGCCAGACTAGACCAGACCAGAGACCACAGGAACAAATTAGTCCTGGCTTATTGCTGTTGTGCAGGGTAACTGCTGCTATCAATTTCCCACAAGTGGTAGAATTCATCCAGTAAGCCCCTCAGAGCCACGCTGGAAAAGGGCCTGCTGGTGTTTTAACAGTGGCTGGATGGTCAGGCTTGGCCCAATCATAACATCCAGGAAGGTGAGAAGAAGATTATTTTTACATTTGAGAGAAATTAGGGTTAAATGCCTTGCTCAAGGGAACATTGACAGATATTTCACCAAGTTGCTTGTGGATTCAAAACAGCAACCTTTCGGTTACAGATCCAAAGTTCTTAACCGCTAGGCTACCTGCCTCCCTAGTAGGGTTCTATGCTCAACATAAGGTTTGGGGCTGAGTAATACTTTGGGTTTAAAAAAGTGGTTGCTACAACACTCTACTTATACATAGACCGCTCTAAATGTTGAAGACAGGAAACATTGTTTACAGGGTGTAAATGAATGGAAAGTCTTTGTAACTAAAATAACCTTTTGAGCTGAAGTAATGGAGGTTTATTATACTTCTCCAGTATGAGACACAAGGCGTTGTTTTTCAAGACAATGATAGGAACCATTCATCTGATTCCTACAAGCACAGACAGAACTTGACATCACCAATACATTACTGATGTTGTTGCCCCACAATGCAATATTGCAGAAGTCTAGTGAATTACATTGAGATAAGCAAAAAGCTAAACATATTATGTCAGTACTGAACTCTTCTGGGAGAGCTTCTGTGTCATTTACCATAATATCACACCACTCATTACTTTCACCAGTCAACGTTTGGTAAAGGCTCTGAAGAATTCTGCTTAAAAGAACCGACCATGGTTAATGATAGATGCTACCAGGCATATTGGATCTCTGCCAAATACACGGATGTTATTCTGCAAAGTCTCTGCTGGAAGTATCCCACTCTAATTTATACTGTATGTTCAAAAGCACGACTCCCCCCCCCCCCCCCCCCCCAGTATTACATAAATAGAATTGCGAGGTGATCTTTATCTGCCAGTCATAGCAGAGCAGAGCTGACTAGATTGCTCTGATTGGTCATGAATAATCACTTAGTAAGTAGCAGGTGATGTGTATCAGGTCTATCCTTGCTATTTCCTCCCTCTTATGGAGGAAAACGTTTTTTATAATGTTTTTCTTTTTGGATTTGTATCTTCAGTAATCAAACATGTACTTCTAGGAAACATTCATAATAGTCAAAGGGGCTGATGGTCAAGGGGCTGATGGTCAAAGGGCTGATGGTCAAAGGGGCTGATGGTCAAATAGAAAAACAAAGGCAAACAACTGTGCATTTCAAAACAAATAAATGTCCAAATGTTAACAACAATTTACACTCTTGATACTTCTTCAACTGCCTAATGAAGCAGTGTGTTCTCAGCCTAGTAAAAGTCCTAACGGGTGATGCTTAAGGCTAGACAGAAAAGGATATTAGACAACGAAAGTGATCACAAACCATGAATGATTGTCAATATTTCAGGAGGGGTTCTCCATTTCTCTGCCATTCACATTTTCTATGGACCTTTTAAAAAATCCCTTTTTTCTTGTTTTCCTTTTTGGGTAAAATAAATGTGTACTCCAGACATGTCATTTTGTGGTGGAGAACAATAACATTGTCTAGCAGCTCTGCTGAATGTCACAAACATGCACTCAGCATCTGATTTACTCATCTTAGTCAATATGAAAGAGCTCCTGTAAAAACCTCTATGGAGGCACACATCAAGAGCGTTTTTCAAATTCAAGCACAATAACTATGGGTAATCATAGTGAAAATTGACAGAGATAAAATGCATTTTTTAAGTGTAGAAAATACAGTGGACATTACTGTTATATAGTTCTAAATTGCTTAAGAATTGGCCAAACCACCTCTATAATTTCAAAAATAAAAGTCCATACACATGCCTTGCCATTTCACTCCGGGTTCTAATTCCTTTCATTGTAGACCCAGAGTTGCCTCAGGTTATTCAGCTCCTTGTTTAGAAGACGCTGAAGGCTAGCCACAACTTTGGCAAAGCTACAGGTCATATTTCCTCTGAAAATTATGTAGAGAGAATGCATTTTTTCAACAGGCATACGAGCAGTTTTCTGCTGATGCAACTCTCTTCCTCCTTTTTCCCAATATCCCTACCATTTTGTTAAGATTTTGTTTTGTTAAGATCGAGGAATAAAGGTGTAAATATTTACAAATTATAAACCCATAGTATGTGGCAATCTTGATGTGGTATAATGTTGAGGAAAATAATCGCCCTTATTTGAAACTGAAAATGTAGGACTGATGTCTTAATCCACCAATGGATACATAGCCTAGTTGTCATAGCTCCTGTTAGTGTAAAGTTCTCCAAACAATGTCATGCACTCTGCCGAACAAAACCAAACAACACTAAAACACTGTGCACAAGGTGCTAATACAAAAACATCCCTATTGGCAAGATTGGCATCCAAAACGGTCCGTTATGGACAACTGACACAAAAGCATACATCCAACCAGCTCATTGAGGATCATTTGTGCTGCAGCCGATGCCATTGTGTAGAAGACTATTTCTATATGGGCCTATTCAGAATGTCTGGCACGAGAAAAAGGTCGCTGCCCTGTGGATGCCACATTTCACAATGACTGGTACCCAGTGCAGTCCAGCAAATCCAGCCTGGGCCCCAGACACTCCAAAACCACCCTAAGTAATTACATACTGAAGGAACCCAAGCAAAAACCACAAACTAGCTATAAAAGACAATCCTATCAAATGATTTATGCATATTGCAGCAGCCTAGATGTTACTAATAGCAACAGTAGCAGTGTTCTTCTTCTTCTTCCTCTTTATGACAAGATAATCACAACGTCAGAGTGATGTTAGCGACTATCTACATGTCCTTTGGGTCATCTCGTTCTGCATCTCTATGTATCTCCTTCTCTCTGCTCAGCCATTGTGTCTGTCAAATACACGTTAACTAAGGCTGAGGTGAAGGACAGAAGAATGAGGGAGAGAAACAGTGGGAATGGACGGATCGATTGCTCACAGAAGCTGTCTGTATAATGCTTACAGTAGGTGATAATTAGCCATTCGTCACCACGCCATCTTGTCTTTGCCCTCTCTGTACCAGGAGTAAGGATGAAACTGATCTGTTATCATTTGTTGACGGGGGGAGATGATGCCATTTACCATTTGACTTTCTTCTACAGTCCCAGAGCGGTACAGAGAGAAATGATTCGCAGCTGATTGAAGATTGCTGGGTGGGATGATCTCTTTGGTTTGTGCTGTGCAGTGAGTGACAGAAGCTGTTGGTGGAGAGGCGAGTCTTCCATCTCCTTCCTGTCATGTCCCCATCACACGGCCTGACCTTGTACACCACTGTTTTTGGTTTGATTACGGAATCAAGGCTGGCCAAGGGAAATGAAAGATTCTTCCTTGTTGGTTTGTTTAATGGAGTGCGGAATGCATATGCCTCTCTTTCACATGGTGCATTAACCTTCTCTGTGCCCTGCATTGTGAAGGAACAATAACAGATTGTCCCTAAATTATTCCCTGGCTACTTCAATTGTTTGGATCTTGTTCTGATTTTGGAGAAGGGCCATGCCTAAAAACTGAGTAAGGAAACTCTTGCTATTTTCTGTGAACTATATCAACTTTTGCCTCTTGGGAAGGAATCTGTCCTCCACCATTGCAGTATAATGTCAGACCTGTCAGGGGAGTTCAACAGCTTGTTAGTGGCAGACAGTCATGTCTTGCAGATTATTTCCTGGAAGAGCCCTCTCCTCTCTTCCTCGGTTGACGTGTGGGTAGAGAGAGAGGCATCTGAGAAACATTGTGTCACCTTGTCTTAGGTGACGTGACTGAAGTCCTGTCACAGAGACCACTGCAGGGCTACCTGCCTGTCTAGGACATCAATCACAGGGAATCACACACTTCCTGTGTTGAAATTACCAGGAAATGGTTAACCATGGAGAGTGCCAGGGAACATGGGCTACTTTATATCAGTCTTTGCTGTTGTTTAACACTCACAATGAGTTCATAATGGGTGTGCCAAATAGTATGGTGATGACCATAGCGGCCTGCCACGTCTTAAGGTGTCCACATGCTTCTCAGCCGAAACAGTTCGGAAGAGTTTGTGCATAGATTATGACGACATTTTGTGACGTTTTTAATCGTTTTAGACTTCGGTGAGGGTTTTTTAGGCTGTTTAGGTACACAAACATTTTTCTGGAGGCAAGCCGAAGTTCGGAGCCGAAGTCTACGCCTCTTCGTCGGTGATTGGTCAACAGTAGGTATTCTTCAATAAAGTATTTGTTGTCATTTAACAAGAGATTTTTTAAATTGAGAAATACTGCACCAAACATCTTAGTTAGATGTAAAATTGCGCAACTAAGATCTCCTCTGAAAAAAAGTCAAAATGAATGACAGATTTTTTGAGTTATCTTAGATTCATTTTGACTATTTTGAGAAAGTGTATACTGGCTATGGTGTCTCAAAATAGACAAACCATACTATTGCTGCTTTTTTCTTGTTCGGCTAGGCACCATTACTGGATTGGTCCTGTCCATGCAGTGTAGAGTCTCCGTCTACATTTACAATCAGAAAAGCCTCAAACAAGCAGAGATAATAATGTTGTAAAAGTAATAATACTTCTTACAAAACTAATAAAAACGGATCAAAATGTGTGCAATAAAAGATGATAACACAAGGTACAGAATATTATGTAACATAACATGTAAGCAAATACAACATTTCTGTTATGACTATGTTGGTATAATGCAACTAGCAGATGTCAGAAATGTGAACTGAAACATGACACAGTGAGTGAGGAATGTGTCAGCTCTGATGAAATACGTATGTCTGCCTTGGTTCTACTGGAAGCAAGCCCTAATTGTAAAGTGTTAACAAATTCCAAACTACATCAGCAGAGCTGAGCTGTGCTAACTTTAGGCCAGACTATTTTGGTTGGGCCCAGTCAAGCGTTGTGGGTGAAGGTTTTATTCTAACTGCCTGTCTGCTTATTCATCTACTGCTCCCTCTCCCTCAATCCCCCTCTATCTCCCAGCTGCCCTGGATACCTCCAGCAGAATGATGCTTACAGCTTAAGCCTTCATTTGTATTGCATTTATAGAGCAGGGCATATGCCTACATACATTGTTTTTATACGAAAATGAAAACTGAGGAAAAATGCGAAGATATTATATTGATTTACAGTCATCCAAATTAATCTCTGCACATATTTATCTTCAAACGTGTCGTACTGTTTACAAAACTGGTTACACTGTATACAGTATGTTAGACATGATGCATACGAAATGTTCACTAAGATAAGGCCTGAACATGCAAATATATCTGAAAGCCATTTTACATGTTCACTTTTACTTATAAGAAATATATCTATGTTTGACTGTAAGATTTAACATCCTACCACCTTCCTTTTCCAGCAGGAAAGATAAGAAGTGTTTTTGACTAAGATATCCTTGACATCTCCGGTTGATACTGTATGCTTTGACCTAAATACTCCACTCTGGATGATGTCAGTAAGAATCAAGGCCCCAGACACTTAAGACGTATCTACAATAAATCTGAAACTCATATAAAGGCAGCCAAGTCTGTTTTGAATTGCCTAGTTTCACAAATAATTTTCCTACCTAGAACACTTTTCTTTGTAACACACTCTAGCTCAAACCTCTCCCTTGATCAGTTACACTTCAATAAGTACAGTTGCTTGTAGTCATGGCTCAAAGATCTTTCTCACGTATCTTTGCGGCATCTTTTGAACTCGCTGGTGGTTCTGATGACAAGTGTCTCAGCCAGATCCTCTGGAGTTCTGTTTCACTGTGGAGGGAGGGAGGAACGAGCCCCCAGCCCCAGATACTACTCCTGCCACCTTCCCCCTCACCTTCACAACTGCATGTGGCTCCTTAAGAGCAGTGATCTGCGAATCTCCTGGGTGTTTCTCACCTCTCTTCCCCGGAACTCAGCCTTTCTCTCAACAAATATTTCACCCTGCCTCTAATTGCCACAGGCTGCTGTGGCTGCAGGGTTGCAGACTGCCTCTGTTATTGCCACAGGCTGCTGCGCTGCAGGGTTGCAGACTGCCTCTGTTATTGCCACAGGCTGCTGTGGCTGCAGGGTTGCAGACTGCCTCTGTTATTGCCACAGGCTGCTGCGCTGCAGGGTTGCAGACTGCCTCTGTTATTGCCACAGGCTGCTGTGGCTGCAGGGTTGCAAACTGCCCTCTGTTATTGCCACAGGCTGCTGCACTGCAGGGTTGCAGACTGCCTCTGTTATTGCCATAGGCTGCTGCGCTGCAGGGTTGCAGACTGCCTCTGTTATTGCTCAGACACAGCTCTTTCTACTGCTTGGTCTTTCTCCCTATCTGGCTTTGTCTGAGGAGATTGTTCACTTCTAAAATTCCAAAGACAGATGGCCACTCGTTTCTGTAAAGGTTGAAACAGGTTAGATTTGCACATCTCTGCCATTTTTTTCTAATGGAGGCTCCACTGGCTAAATCCACTGGCTTCTATATGTAGTCTCCTTTAGCACACGTGATAATATTTCAATTCAATTTGCTGTTGACATTTCCACTCAAATCCACTGGTAAGCTATTGGAATATTACACCTCACAAATCTCGTTAAATAGGCTTGTGCAACATACTAGGGTAGCAATGGCAAGCTGGGAAAACTGGGCGAAAACAAGCTGGTCCTAACAAAGCATGGAATTTGACAGTGTCTTGTAGGGCTGTGGCGAATCACTTGATGAAAGAACAGAGTGTGCAGCCTGAGGCAAGCAACAGAGCGCAAGCTTTTTTTGCTACCTTCTCAAATCATCAATAGCCCATAGTCACATCAGGCAGCCCATATTGGTTTTCGCAAGACATAATGGGACCCATCTCATTTTACATTTACATTTTTGTTATTTAGAAGACGCTCTTACCCAGAGCGACTTACAGTTAGTTAGTGCGTACATGTTCATACTTTTTTAGTACTGATCCCCTGTGGGAATTGAACCAACCAACCCTGGCGTTGCAAGCGCCATGCTCTACCATCTGAGCTACACGGGTCCAAAAAGTTATACTTTGGCTCATCCGTCCATAGAACATTCTTCCAAGAGTCTTGATGATCATCCAGGTGCTTCCAGGTGCTTTTTGGCAAGCGTCAGTCAAATTGTTCGATAAGATGGTTCCTATTACTGTATGTCTGTCAAAAAACAAACACTGCATTCCTCAGTAAGAACCAAGCATGGTGGTGGTAGTGTGACGGTTTGGCGATGCTTTGCTGCCTCAGGACTTGGACGACATGCCTTAATAGAAGGAACCATGTATTCTGCTCTGTATCAGATAACTCTGCAGGAGAATGTCAGGCCATCCGTCTGTGAGCTGAAGCTGAAGCACAGCTGGGTCATGCAGCAAGACAATGATCCAAAACACACAATCAAGTTTACATGAAAATGGTTAAAAAGCAACAAATCTGAAGTTTTGGAATGGCCTAGACGAAGTCCAGACCTAATCCCAATTGAGATGTTAAAAACGAGCAGTTCATACTTGAAAATCCACAAGTGTCGCTGAGTTAAAGCAGTTCTGCTTGCAAGAGTGGGTCAAAATTCCTCCACAGAAATGTGAGAGACTGATCAACAACTACAGGAAGCATTTATTTGCAGTAATTGCAGCTAAAGGTGGCATAACCAGTTATTGAAGGTAAGGGGGCAATTACTTTTTCACACAGGGGAATTGGATGTTACATAAGTTTCTAATTTAAATTAAAAAAGTATTTTGGTTATTTGTAAACTCTGATTCCCTTTTTCTAATATTAGGTTTTGGTTCAAGTTCTGATAACATTCAGTATCAAAAATATGCTAAAATAGAGAAAATCAGAAAGGGGCAAATACTTTTTCATGGTACTGTATAAGGTCGCAATCGTTATTTTAATTGATGTTTTTTTCGGACCTGGGCTCATATATAGGCCTATGTGTATGTATAAACTCTAATATGCTTATGGGTGTTTTGAATTAATCATCACCTTAGAAAGCACTGTCCATTTTGTTGTGTTAGGCTTTGAAGCAACATCCACAATGTCTTTCACTCAGTTTCAACCTGCTGTTGAACTTTTTTCTCCAAATTGATCAATCACAGTGAGGTGAGTTTTAAAAGCACATACTGTTTTGATGATAAGTGTTTGATGGGATTTTCCATTGCATTTGCATTGATGTCAAAGTGATTAGAGGGACAATAGAGCGCTGAGTACCAGGCCATTAGCGACCTGATGGTGGTTAGCAAGTTGGGTGCTACCAAAGCATGTCCAGAGTGTATAAAAGGAGATTACCGTGGAATTTTCACTGCGGTCATGACTCATGACTGCCGGTGTGCTGGTAATACAGTCACCGCAACAGCCCTAGTTTTGCGCCACAATATATGATTCGGTTGACATTGTTTGTAAGCCTTTGCTACAAATAGCCTGTTTGCAGAATGGGGGAAGGGTTTCGAAAGGTGGTAACCGTACACAGCTTCTTCCTGCTGAAAGAACTAAATATCAAGCATTAAAATGTCAACACTCCCTTGTTGACTCTGGTATTGCTTGGTTACTTACCAGAGAGCAGTGAGGGTGCTCACCAGAGTCTTAAAGAGGAAAGAGATAGCTACAACTTGTACACAATTTCTCAAACATCATTGGAGCTTACTATTTCAAGTGTGTGGGGGCAGATGGTTTGTCAGAATGAGAGTCTGCAGTCTGTAGTTGTGATTGAAACTGCAGCGTGCGCTCTGCAGAGATGACTAATCTAATTTGTGTCTTTCACAAGCTCTGCACAGCAAACCAGCATCATCACAGGGCTATAGGCAAACATGCTCTTCACTGTCAGAGTACTGTGCTGTTTAAATATTAACATAGGTATTTCTAACCTGTGTCATTTTCTACAGAGCAAACTTCTCAGCTCTAATTTGTTACTAGATATCGTGCTCTTAGATTATGGTAAATGTTAACCACATCTGTACACTTTCAAAATACACATTATTTCACTGTGACATATATAAGACATATATATATATTGTATAGTGGAAGATATAAAAAAAGTAGTGGAGGGACTTTCCCCACCTTATTTACAAGGCACGTTTATTTTAACCATGTGTTTTATCATTTATGAGAGTTTCTTTACTACCATATGTTTTAGTACAATAGCATTCCCCCCAGCCGCCTCTCAACTTTCTCCACTTTTTGTTTTTTTACAGAATTCTTAACAATACTCTACAGAGTTTGTCCTTCTCCAATACGCAGAGTTCCCTTTGAAAAGCCATGCGATGCTTCTTGCCCATCTCTGTATCTTTGTTAAAGTCAAGTCAACACAGCATCTAGCACAAGGCCGTGGAGCTTGTCAAACCATTACTGGAGGAACCAAGCACAACTCAATAAACAGAATAAAAATACAACAAAACAAAGCTCATTAAAAATTCCAGACATAGCATGGATATACAGTCCAGACATAACGTGGATATACAGTCCAGACATAACATGGATATACAGTCCAGACATAACGTGGATATACAGTCCAGACATAACATGGATATACAGTCCAGACATAACGTGGATATACAGTCCAGACATAACGTGGATATACAGTCCAGACATAACATGGATATACAGTCCAGACATAACATGGATATACAGTCCAGACATAACGTGGATATACAGTCCAGACATAACATGGATATACAGTCCAGACATAACATGGATATACAGTCCAGACATAACGTGGATATACAGTCCAGACATAACGTGGATATACAGTCCAGACATAACGTGGATATACAGTCCAGACATAACATGGATATACAGTCCAGACATAACGTGGATATACAGTCCAGACATAACGTGGATATACAGTCCAGACATAACATGGATATACAGTCCAGACATAACATGGATATACGGTCCAGACATAACGTGGATATACAGTCCAGACATAACATGGTTATACAGTCCAGACATAACGTGGATATACAGTCCAGACATAACATGGATATACAGTCCAGACATAACATGGATATACAGTCCAGACATAACATGGATATACAGTCCAGACATAACATGGATATACAGTCCAGACATAACATGGATATACAGTCCAGACATAACATGGATATACAGTCCAGACATAACATGGATATACAGTCCAGACATAACGTGGATATACAGTCCAGACATAACATGGATATACAGTCCAGACATAACATGGATATACAGTCCAGACATAACGTGGATATACAGCCCAGACATAACATGGATATACAGTCAAGACATAACGTGGATATACTGGCCAAACTGCTGGCCATCATGGACAAAGTCACCCACCCTCTGCATGCCATGGTTATGATGCAGAGGAGCACCTTCAGTCACAAACTGATCCCACCACGGTGTGCCAGAGAGCGCTACAGGAGGTCCTTCCTGCTGGCGGCTATTAGACTATTTAATGCCTCACCGGGGTGCCATGCTGTCGGCAACATAGACCTGGAACTGTTGGGGTGTTAGGACCTAGTTTAACAATTAGGCATCCATCCATCCGTGAGTAACTCTCTAGTCTGTAATCACTCATTCACTCAGGACTTATTCATTCAGCACTCATTCATTCAGGACTGTATGTACATATTAATGTACAGTTGTTATATCATATCACGTGCAATATTGTAAGTAATTCTTGGACTGTACTTGCGTAGTCATTCACTCAGGACTGTATACTAGTATCCTGTCAGTAGTATCTTTTAGTATATTGAATGTGCAATACATGCATTTATCTGTAATTAACCCTGTTCTATGACTGTATTTTAAGGGAATTAGTATTATTCCCCTAAATTATATCATACGCACATTTAGTTATTTATGTATCTTTTCCTGTCATTTACCTGTACAGTTAATTTAACCATGCAAATATTTATTTATCTGTACATTTAACCAGACTGTATATTAAGTAAACTATTATTACCCTCACTTATATCATACATGCATTTATAGCTGCTTGATAAAGTAATTTCCGCACGGGTATCATTAAAGTATCTGTCTGTCTGTCTGTCTGTCTGTCTGTCTGTCTGTCTGTCTGTCTGTCTGTCTGTCTGTCTGTCTGTCTGTCTGTCTGTCTGTCTGTCTGTCTGTCTGTCTGTCTGTCTGTCCAGTCCAGTCCAGTCCAGTCCAGTCCAGTCCAGACCAGACATAACATGGAGATACAGTCCAGACATAACATGGTCTGGGTGCGTTTTAGGTGGTATTTGCTGTTATAAGGGTAAAAAGTTTATTAGCCAAGACAGGCCTCTTAAGTGTTCCCCTGAGGCAGGTCTGCTGAAGTCTTCATGTTCTGCTCTGCTCGGAGAGCCAGGACAAACCCTTCAGCTCAACTGATCTGAATATTAAATTAAGCCTGCTCCTCTGCTTGCTGTCTCTAGTATGCTTGGCGCCTGGATCGCTCCCTCTCAAAGCACAGCTCTTACTCCAGCTCAATCCCCTATGGCTTTCCCTGATGGACAGCTAATTAAGCCTGGTCCAAGTAATCTTCTCCATCATTATCGCGTGCACTTCACCCATAGCTGGGTGTTTGTAGAGAAAATAATCACTGTTGCTTTGGCTTTATTGACACACGTGGCTACAGGTTATGAAGCTCTCCTCTGATGTGGTCCGCTATTCAGTCATCAAATTTCTAACATCTATTCCTTGTTGAATTGAGACTTCCACCCCCCCCCCCCACCCCCCCCGAAACAAATGTGTATGCACACAGCTCCCCCAGCGAACTCAGAGTGTGGGACAGAAGAGGACAGAAATGGTGGGTTTAGTTCTGCACCAGTGATCGCTTCAGTACAACCATTTTCCTTGGCCTGTACAAGCTGCTCCAAACATCATGGACAAGTACGCAGTACCCATAACACTGTTCACATCAGTGGAAAGGAAGACATGGATTTCTGACAGAGTGATAAGGGAGAGCAAATTATCTCCCTGCCCCTGAAGAATATAGCCTACTTCCCTTCATGTTCCTGTATAATTTTTTATTCGATAAACTTCAGAAAACACAGAGAGATTCAAAAGGGCCATACTGTATACGTATCTGTGATGAATCTTCAGGGAGGTAAATTAGTTAATATGCAGTCCATTGCAGCCCAATACAGCCCATTGAAATTCAACTGAGGGGACAGTAGGAATGACAGTGATCTCTCTCTGTATCTGCCTATGGCTCAACATCAGGCAAATCCCATGACTGTTACAAAAACATGCTTCATCAGCCACACTGACAAGGAAACTCATATTTGCAATGCTGTAAATCCTTCATAGATTATCGTAGATTATTTGTGCACACAATGAAATTACATATCCCACACAAACAAACAAACACATACTAACAAGACTACCGTACACTGAATTTGCACGTTTACTCTTTCTGGCTGGTATTTTGAGTGCATCGTTGGACATATTTCAGAGGTCTTTGAGAATCCATACAAGTAAGAAGTGGTGACCACAGGGGATGTGAGTTTGTGCGCAACGTGTTTTCACAACATTGAATTCAGCTCATGATCCAGTCCATACTGATGTATTCCAACCTTGCCCCCTCTTGTCACTGCTGCCTCTAGCCCTCAGGAAACAGGGAGATATTGTATCACAAATACACTTTTGAGAATGAATCCCATCTGGTAGCGTTTTTATTGAGGTCATAGGAAGGTTTGTTAAAGCTTAGTGTTCCAGTGCATTCCGTCTGCATTCTGTCTCACTCCACATTCTATTTACTAACAATAAACTCTGCCTGCTCTTATTCACCTGCCACAGTCAATAGCAGGATGGATGCATTGTGCACCCCTGACATTTAATCGAGAGTTATCTTTTAGAAAACCCAGACGTCGATTTTGTGTCAAAAATGAAAGGGGGGCCAATGCCAACAAAGGCTAAAACACTAATAAAAACATATAACACAAACAAAGGAAAATGTGAATTGTTTAACTATGAATTCAATATCCATCAGTAAAATACATTACATTAGCTCCCTGCTGTTTATACAAGTTTGGAGAAACGTATGTGTTGCAATATCATTTTATTTAATACATTTCCATTTCTGCTCGGGTGAGTTTCTTAGAAATTCCAATGGTGTTGGCCCCTCAGACCTTCAAGCCATCATTAATTGACTCTCTGTTCCAGGCACAATATGTTATATTGATACAGCCCCCTCCTGCCCATGTTAACTCCAGTCTTAAGATTTTTGCCACGTTATTCAGAACCAGGCGTCACTGGGAACCTTGAGTGTGTCCTCACTTCAGAATGAGTTGCAATAAGCCAACGTTAGGAGAAGCAGTAATTAACCATTAATAGGGCTCTTCAATATGCAAAGTGGTTTAATGAAGCTCAATAAAGCATATTCTACTTTACCCAGATTACCCAGAATACATTACTGTTCCTCCTGTGTGTGTGTGTTCTGTGTGTGCATGCGTGTGTGCATGCGTCCAAGAGAGATGTGGGGGGGGGGGGGTGTTTAGTTAGCATTTTTGTCATGATGAGCAGTCTGCTAACAGAGAAACAGACAACAAACAAACTGCTGGGCTATATCCAACCGGTTTTAACCCTTCACATCCTTTTGGTTCCTGATCGATAACTACATTAGGTGCAACATTCTCAGTCTACTTATTGAAACTTACTTTTACAGATGCTGTAACTCGCCTGAAAATATTTTTAAAAAATGTCTGTTCATACAAAACTATTCACAAGACAGCTAGCTTCTGTCTTCCTCAGGCTACATTGACTTCAATACAAAACCTAGGAGGCTCGTAGGCCTCACCCCCTTCCATAGACCTACATGGTAATTATGACCACTTCCGGAGGACGACCCCCAACCAATAAAAGCTTTTGCAGTATGAACTGACATATTGCCCATCCAATCATAGGATTAGGATCAGAGAATGAACCTAGTGTGTTGTATTGGGGTTGTGCCGCAGAGCATTATGGTGGGTTCTATGTGTTGAGAAGCTTGGCGAGTTGGTGACATTGGATAGAGATTAAAAAGTGATAGTTGAGCATTTTTGGGATATTATTCAATTCAAATTAGTTTCTTCAAATTACAGGAGACGGAGGAGGTAGATTATAAAATGTTATATTTCAATTTGCCTTGCTAACTTCAGTAGCAAGTATCAGTAGCTAGCTAGTGGCCGTTTTCTCTAGCTATTTAGCTATCAGCTCGAGTGTGCAGTTTTCGCCGCAAACACTACTGACAATTTTGTGGATTTTTGTTGAAGAACCCCTTTCATTCTCTGCGGTACATGGAAAAGGTGCTAATTAAAAGCGTGGGTCGACCTCTGCCTGAGATCAGTTTCATGAAGAAGGATGAAAAGGTCAGGGTGTTCAATACCAACTGGTATCAAAAGTATAGCTGGTTAACAGGGAGCCTTTCATCAATACCAACTGGTATCAAAAGTATAGCTGGTTGACAGGGAGCCTTTCATCAATACCAACTGGTATCAAAAGTATAGCTGGTTGACAGGGAGCCTTTCATCATTACCATCTGGTATCAAAAGTATAGCTGGTTGACAGGGAGCCTTTCATCATTACCATCTGGTATCAAAAGTATAGCTGGTTGACAGGGAGCCTTTCATCAATACCAACTGGTATCAAAAGTATAGCTGGTTGACAGGGAGCCTTTCATCAATACCAACTGGTATCAAAAGTATAGCTGGTTGACAGGGAGCCTTTCATCAAGCTGCCTGTATTGCTGGCCTTGCCTGCTTTTTGGAAGTCTGAGCCTTGGTTGAAAGGTGGGTACAGTGACCTGAAGAACATCGATAGTTCAGCTAAACTGCAAAACAAAAACAGGGAGCATATAAAGGCCCACATCAGATTCAACTTCTGGGAAAAAGCTGCATCGATCATTACGAAGGTCTGCGTATTCAAACTGCGCAACACAATGAGAACGTAAGAAGAAACTGGGATGTTGTCAAGAGGCTTATCAACACTACTGTGTTGTTGGGCAAGAATAGTCTTTTAGAGGACAAGGCGAGAGGGAAAGTTCCGCTAACAACGGCAACAACAAGGAGCTTCCAGCGGTAGTTGCACGTTACGATGCTTTAGTTGATGAACACATGAAACTTTCGACTGTCTTTTCTGGGATGTCAAAATCAATTCAGAATGATTTCATAGCTTCCATCGCATCATCCATTAAAAGTTAGATCAAAAAGAGAGGTTGACTCAGCGCATTTTTTTCGTGCTTAAGTAGGCTTCTACATCTGCATTGCTTGCTGTTTGGGGTTTTAGGCTGGGTTTCTGTATAGCCCTTTGTGACATCGGCTGATGTAAAAAGGGCTTTATAAAGAAAATTGATTTGATGACTTTCCACTTTCCTCCGCATTTATTTAGCAAAGATGATAACACATAAATTCTCTGGACAGACACAAGCAAAAACTCATGACATAAATGTTGCAGCAGCCTAGGTCACACCTAAACATTAGATCTGACATGCTCTCTCCTGACATGAACTGAAGCCACTGGCACGTTGAATGTTTCCTCTCCAAGCATTGTGAGTACCCCTATCAATTTTTTTATCATTACTGTATGTAGAATCAATCAGATACACAAACACAATCACATTATTAAACATAAATGATTTTACTCCTTGCTTAGACTAACTCATTCTTAGCTCTTTTGTCTAACTGTGTAGTGTGTTGTGTTTTGTCTTCCCAGTCAAATCCTGTCCTGCATTGAAGCCAAGCCTCTGAACACCTCAGCTCATGCCTCATACCCTCATTCAGTCACTGCTGTGATCCCTTCCCAACACTGTGGAAGTAGCCTTCTCATTCTCCATAATATTTTACCATAAATGTCTTTATTAAATGCTTTATGTTAAAATAATTAGTCGTCTCCATTCGTTCCGCACCTTTACTGTGGGTCTCCCATCCTCCTCATTTTTTCAAGGCACCAGCCTCCACTGCTCCAAAGTCTAACCCAGAGCCACTGAGGGGAGCGACCTTTGCTGCTCATCATGAGACAGGCAGGCAGCATTTACCAGTCCAAAGGTGACAAACACATTACATCAGATGGGGTGGCTGGGAAACATGGGCTGTGTTTGTTTATACCAGAAGGTTCCTCCTTAATCAGCTCCAGTGTTGGGCAGTTGGGAGGGCTAGTTAGTGGCGGGGGTGGGGGTGGGGGGGCTGGTCTGCCACGGAGAAAGAAAACAACCCTCGCTCTCTAATTAAAAGCAAGTTTGCAATGAAAACAAGATGGTGTTACTAGTGCAAGAGGATCCAACCGGTTCCACCTCAGACACTGGCATGTAATTGACACAGGCTCAGCCCAGCAAAAAAAAAAAAAAACATTTTAAAATAATTAAAAAAAAACAAGGAGTAAGAAAAACAGTCAGCATAGCAGCCGTGGTAGTGTAGTGTAGCTAGCATAGCAGCCGTGGTAGTGTAGTGTACTTAGCATAGCAGCCGTGGTAGTATAGTGTGGCTAGCATAGCAGGCTTGGTAGTGTAGTGTGGCTCTGCTCTCTCCTGCCCTGCCTGCACACATACAGACAGCATAGCAGCCGTGGTAGTGTAGTGTAGCTAGCATAGCAGGCTTGGTAGTGTAGTGTGGCTCTGCTCTCTCCTGCCCTGCCTGCACACATACAGACAGCATAGCAGCCGTGGTAGTGTAGTGTAGCTAGCATAGCAGCCGTGGTAGTGTAGTGTAGTGTACTTAGCATAGCAGCCGTGGTAGTATAGTGTAGCTAGCATAGCAGGCTTGGTAGTGTAGTGTGGCTCTGCTCTCTCCTGCCCTGCCTGCACACATACAGACAGCATAGCAGCCGTGGTAGTGTAGTGTAGCTAGCATAGCAGCCGTGGTAGTGTAGTGTAGTGTACTTAGCATAGCAGCCGTGGTAGTGTAGTGTGGCTAGCATAGCAGCCGTGGTAGTGTAGTGTGGCTAGCATAGCAGCCGTGGTAGTATATTGTAGCTAGCATAGCAGCCGTGGTAGTGTAGTGTGGCTAGCATAGCAGCCGTGGTAGTATATTGTGGCTCTGCTCTCTCCCTTCCCCCTCTCCTGGCCCTGCCTGCACACATACAGACAGCTGGCAGAGGCTTTTTAAAGGCACAGTGCCTCAACTCAACTAGGACTTCATCTGGGGACTGAGGTGATAGTCTACACTCCCCCCACAGTAAATAAACATAGCTCCAAATACGGTGTCAGGCTGCATGACCAAAGGGCAGTGAAAAAAAAAGACAAAAGGGCTCCTTTTGAGAACTGTTTGTGTTTCAAGATGGAGAGAATGTCAGAGAATCATGCTGAGATGTCAGAAGGGCTGAGCGGTGAAATGAATAAAGAGTTCTCCCTGCGTGGTGCTGGGGGAAACACTAGCTCTGAGGGAAGCCTGATTAGAAGGTGTTTTTCTTCACTAACCCAATTGGTTCTTACAAGGTCCTGATCCCCTGGCCAACTCTGTGGCTCAGCGCTGTGACCTGGAGGAATTCCTATCACACTCATTAGATGCTGGGCCTCTCTCACAATATGCTAAACCAGACAACTTTGTATTCCACTTATATGGTCAGAGATCATATCAGTGGTTCACATTAGTTGAAGTTACTACAAGGACAACTGATGTGCTCTGATTAGGGTTCAAGAGGTAGATGGACTTTCCCCTATTTAATGAAAGAACTGTTAGTTTGTTATTTACAATGGTCTTCCATTTAATACCATGGGTGACATTTTCCTCACAGCAATGAACTGTGCAAAAACTAACAACAGTTTTACTTAACAGCGTGAAAATATGTTGCACGCAATGAAATCATTGCAGTATTCATAACTCATCTTGTATGACATGCCTTTCCCATCTATAACAAATGTTGTTGTTATTTTGCTCACGCTGTAATACTATTCCCTATGAGGAAACAGGAACCACAAACAGTATTTTTGAAGTGCTAGAGAAAAGCCACGCAGCTGAAAAACTTTGGTCTAACGGTGAGTTGAACTTTGCCTTTCAATGAATCCAGAGCTTAACATGAGATTGACTGTTATTGGTGTTTGCCAATGCTTCAAAGGAAGTCCTTACATGAACATGTACAGTCATCTGAAAAAGTAAGTACACCCCTGGGAAAGTTCTCTCTTCTTTTTTTTACATATTTGGACAGATGGATATGTAATCTTCACTTCAAAACTATTGACAGATAAAGGTTACCCAATTTAACAAATCACACATCCCCCCCAAAAATTGAAAATGTTATGCATTTAAAATGAACAAAAATGTATTTTCCTTATGGGGAAAAAGTTAGTACACCCCTACCTTTACCATCACATAAAACAAGTGCAAATGATTAGAAAACATTAGAGAGAAACTTAAGAGGGTAACATCAAGGGATCTACAGGCCTCTCTTGTCACAATCAATGTCGAATTGCATGGGTACACTTTCAGAAAGAGACTGTACCAACTTGGTCTACATGGGAGGTCAGGAAGGAAGAAGCCTCTGCTCTCAAAAAATAATATCAAGACACAACTGACTTTACCCAGGTGTTGTCTGGCAAAAGTCAGTTGTGTCTTGATATTCTTTTTTGAGCCCAGAGTCTTCTTCCTTCCTGACCTCCCATGTAGGCTAAGTTTGTGCAGTCTCTTTCTGACAGTGTACCCATGCAATTCGATATATTCAACGATATTGATTGTGGCAAGAGAGGCCTGTAGATCCCTTGATGTTACCCTGGGGTTCTTAGAGACTTCTATGAGCATCTTTCAGTCAGCTCTTGGGCTGTCTTTGGTGGGACGACCTGTCCTAGGTAGTTTGCCAGTGGAATGATGTACTTCTCATTGCTTGTAAATGGATTTGTAACTCCTCCCAGACTGTAACTCCTCCCAGACTGTAACCCCTCCCAGACTCATGGGCATCAATAATATTTCTTCTGAGGGCCTCAGGTAGGTATTTTGATCTTTGAATAATCAGTTTCTCTCTAATGTTTTCTAATCATTTGCACTTGTTTTGGTACCTAATTCTAATTTTAGCCATTTTATGTGATGGTAAAGGTAGGGGTGTACTAACTTTTTCCCCATAAGGAAAAGGCATTTTTGTTTATTTTAATTGCATAACATTTTCAACGTTTTTTTTTTGGTGGGGGGGGGGATTTGTTAAATTGGGTAACCTTTATCTGTCAATAGTGTTGAAGTGAAGATTACATATCCATCTGTCCAAATATGTAAAAAAAACTTACTTTTTCACATGACTGTATTTTCCGTCTTATGCAACAGCATGCCTGGGGTCACAATGGAAGTTCGAGCCAGGACATAGCCTACCAAGCTTTTAACAGGAAGCCAGAGGCATCCTCTTTCTAACTTGTAGTAAGTCCAGTTGGTTTCAATATGAAAAGTTATGCCCTTATGACAATCTCATGAAATTAAATATTACAAAACAATCCAATTAGTATACATGACATATTGTTCATCCGTGACCCTGTACAGTACAATATTGGCTGAGCGTAACCAATAACGTACCTTCTAACCACTAAAGCACTCGATTGTGAAATATTGTTGAGCCTGTGGTATCACATGTGGATGTTATTCCCCTTATTTCCCAATTTTAACACATCTGCACTTTTCACAATGACAAGAGCCTCTCAGCTTTGAAAAAAAACACAAATCAAAAATTACAAGTAAAAAGACCAATTGTCTCCAAACAATGAAGTTCACCTAGTATTTGATGAGCGGGAGAGAAGTGAGTCATCCTGGAAGTTTTGTTGCAGCAAATATTTGTCATGATGTTCTGCTGCAGTTGCCTGGCAACATTTGAGAGAGAGGGGAGAGGAGAGGAGACAGGCGGTGAGGGCTAAGTATCAAGCTGATAAAATGAAGCTAATGATTACTCTGGTAAAATGAAAGACAAAGAAATCCTTAATATCCTTTACTCAAACTGGGAAGCAAGCTGAATCTTCCGTAGCGAATCAAACAACCCTTTCATAATAGCATTGTCTGTCTGCATGGCAGGCCTGAAATGTCGTGCTTTTAGGGGCAAGGCCATTTGGCCTTCAAGTGGTGCCCAATCTGCCAGGGCACCAAGGCCATCTGATAGGGCACCAAGGCCATTATCCAAAATAGCCAATTAAATACAGAATACAGAAAAGCACTAGCTATTCTGTTAAGAAAAACATATGTAAATGTACATCAATAATTAGCATACATGTTGAAGTGTAGGTGAAGTGTAGGCCTGTCATGTCCAGACCCTTGCTAACATGAGGGAGGTGGCTGAAAATGTAGCCAAACTTTAATGAGACTTTGAATTACCTATACTGAACAAAAATATACACGCAACATGTAAAGTATTGGTCCCATGTTTCATGAGCTGAAATAAAAGATCCCAGAAATGTTCCATTTACACAAAAAGCTTATTTCTCTCAAATGTTGTGCACAAATTTGTTTACATCGCTGTTAGTGAGCATTTCTCCTTTCCCAAGATAATCCATCCACCTGACAGGTGTGGTATACCAAGAAGCTGATTAAACAGCATGATCATTACACAGGTGGACCTTGTGCTGGGGACAATAGAAGGCTAATCTAAAATGTGCAGTTTTGTCACACAACACAATGCCACAGATGTCTCAAGTTGAGGGAGAGTGTGATTGGCCTGCTGACTGCAGGAATGTCCACCTGAGCTGTTGGCAGTACGTCCAACCGGCCTCACAACCGCAGACCAAGTGTAAACCCGCCAACCCAGGACCACCACATCCAGCTTCTTCACCTGCGGGATCGTCTGAGACCAGCCACCCGGACAGCTGATGAAACTGAGAAGTATTCCTGTCTGTAATAAAGCCCTTTTTGTGGGGAAAAACTCATTCTAATTGGCTGGGCCTGGCTCCCCAGTGGGTGGGCCTGGCTCCGAAGTGGGTGGGCCTATGCCCTCCCAGGCCCACTCATGGTTGTGCCCCTACCCAGTAATGTGAAATCCATAGATTAGGGCTTAATTAATTTATCTAAATTTACTGATTTCTTTATATGAATGGTACCAGTAAAATCGTTAAAATTGTTGCATGATGCTTTTGTATTTTTGTTCAGTGTATATACAGGCAAAATGCCAATAATGTTTGACAAATATAATGTAGGATCATTATTAATATCTAAAGGCTTGATTCTGTCGACACACTTGAGGCACTGTCAGTTCCGAGAGACCTTGCAATCTGAGCGGAGGTAGTCAACATTTTGAAACTATTTAACCATAAACGTGATTGTTTAAAACCTGGACGTTTTTTTGTCATTTTATGAGGTATGTTCCAACCATAGGAATGTTAAGGGAATTATTTTATAAACACTTCCTCATATGCCATTGAAACCAGTACGGCAAACTGTCTTTGGTTGTCCACCAGTCAAAGACACAATCCTAGTCATATTTCCAACCCAAGCTTGTTGTTTTACGTCTTCAGATCTTCCCTCTTTCTACATTTCTGAAGGATATTTTCATCTCTGTCATATGAAACCGTTCACATTTGCGGTGCACTTTTGAGAATGGTGCTTTCCCACTAATTGCATTTTGCGCATTCCTGCTTTTATAATGTGAAGAAATAGCCTAATAGTTTGTAAACATGTTAAGTTAAACGTTCTGCTCTGTTGAATCCGCCTTATTGCTTTTAAAAGTTTTGGGCTTACAGTGATTGTACTAATTTGGGATCTATCGCATCCCACAACTGTCTCTGAGTATGTTTGAAATATTTATTTATCGCACAGAAGGACAAGCTGACCAAAATAATAGGTCAACTTTTGGGGGATAGTAAGTTGATATAGGCTAGTGCTTTTGCTATTTGTTAGACCTACTGATGTTCTTGACTGACGAAAAGTCAATGTGGACAGTTCTAATATGCACCTGGGAGTTCGATAAGAAGGACTCGCACCGTTGCATCCCTGATGTGTCTGTCTTTACTTGTAGCCTACTTCGGGGATGCGATGCCAGTGAGAAGGGCCCGATCCCATGACTGGCATCGGCTAATAAGAATTGAGATATATGAGAAAGCCATTGTGAGTGAGAGGTGCTTCAGAGTGGGCTACAGAGATTGGCAGCCGGGAATTGTAATGATTATATTCAGAGGGCATTACGGGCCACACAAGGGGGAATTACGGCCACACAAGGGGGTTTTACGGCCACACAAGGGGGCATTACAGCCACACAAGGGGGAATTATGACCACACAAGGGGAAATTAATGCCACACAAGGGGGCTTCGATGGCCATGGCCCACCGTTGCCGCCGGGAAATTCAAGCACTGCTGCATGGTATTAGATAGCGAGAAGTTAGTGAAATGTCTTGTGTTAAACAAGGAACGCAACAGGCTATGGAGTCAGTTTGTCATTGTGTACATGACGTCTTCCTATACAGCTCTTTGTTATCCTATAACTTCTTAAAGGGCAATTGGATAGGCACAACAACGGTTAGATTATTCATGAGTTCATTTGCATTTGGCAGCAAACTTTATTGCTCATTAACATCCAGGAACTCACTTTGCACAGATGTTTGTAGGCTTATCAATTGAAATCCTTTAAATCCTTTTGGTTTCTGATCATTACATTGGGTGCAAAACCCACACTTACTTACTGAAATCAATTGATCAGATAAATCAAGGAAAAGCAAACTAACCCTTATCTCATGTGTGTATGTCAACGGGTTTCTAAAGTGATGGCTCGTGACACACTACTGCATATTGACACACCATATGGCTACCAAAACACAATCAACTTCCGTGTGCTTCATGTGAAGTGGTAATGGCTCTGTATTCCAATATTAGATTCCATAAAGGGTAGGTCAGTGTGCAGTACATGGGTTCCTGCCTGCGTGCGCGTGTCTGCGCGGGTCTGACAAACTTCATAAGGTAGAGTAGGTGAGTTAGTAGCCCATCTAACCTGTCTGAGTGCTTGATGTCTGGGAAATGTAGGTAACATCTCCAACATTTCAGTTACAGAGCCACACAGCTTAATTTAATACCTTCAGGCTGGCAATTATATTCCGGGTAGCTACCAGTACACTGTCAATTCCAGAGTGTTGGATAGAGTATTCATTTCCAATGGCTCTTGTTGCTTGGAGACCAGGGGAAAGTTATTCTCGCTCTTATTTTTATCTGCTGGATTGCCTCAATGTTTATTTATCCTGCTGCTCTCAGCCAAGTGATGGATGTATTCGGGATGAGAAAAAACGGTGGTGGTCAGTCCTTATCTTGTGGTGTTTTAGTTGAGATGTGCTGAAGATATTGTAAACAGTGAAATAAATACAGCCAATGAGAAGTATGTATGTTCTAAGCATTTTATCTTTGTGACAGGTCATACAGACGGAGAATTACGATTGGTCCAATGCATAACATTAGTCCATAAATGTATTATATATATGGTAAAACGGCACAATATAGGTTGTGACACAATCTCACACTCTGCAGTCCAATTTGTCAAGCCATGTCGAATTTTGGTGTTGACCGTGCAGTTCTGTTATGCCAGTGTGAATCGAGCACAGGACTGGTCTTGCCAGTCTGATGGAATTCCACAATCGTTTGGCCACGCTGTGTACACAGCCATCAGACAGCATGGCAGGCATGACGTAACAGGGAGACATTATCAAAACATCAAAACACATTTTGTTTATATGCTACTGATTTGTTTCTTTTCTAGTGTTCATCTCACACTCATGTGAGACCAAAATGTAATAATAACCACAATTATATTAACCTATGGTAGTCAGCAGTCTATGTGTTCTGTCTTGAATGCTGTATCTGAATTGCAATAAACTAAATCAAAAATTGAAAGAAGGGGAACGGGAGAGAAGAGGACATTGAACAGGAAGTAATGCTTCAGCACAAAGGCAGACTGATAGCAGCAAGCAGATCATTAGAGAAGTAGCTGACTTCATGTAATTAATATCACAAGTTATCCAGGGAGGTGAGAATAATAGAAAGTTGATCATCCACAATAAGATTTAATAATAATCCCAGTTCTCTATCTCTGTAGGTTTCTTTTTCATTTTTCTGTAAAGTTATAAAATCACATGCAGGTATCAGAGCTCTCTCCCTCAGAGCCTCCTTTGACAGCTCAACACAGCAAAGACAAGCACAGGAGGAGGGGGAAACGCCATAACGATGGCAACAACACACAACATGAACCCATTAATAATAACAACACACAACATTAACCCATTAATAATAACATCACACAACATTAACAATAACATCACACAACATTAACCCATTAATAATAACATCACACAACATTAACCCATTAATAATAACATCACACAACATTAACCCATTAATAATAACAACACACAACATTAACCCATTAATAATAACAACACACAACATTAACCCATTAATAATAACATCACACAACATTAACCCATTAATAATAACAACACACAACATTAACCCATTAATAATAAAAACACACAACATTAACCCATTAATAACAACACACAACATTAACCCATTAATAATAACAACACACAACATTAACCCATTAATAATAACATCACACAACATTAACCCATTAATAATAAAAGCACACAACATTAACCCATTAATAATAACAACACACAACATTAACCCATTAATAATAACAACACACAACATTAACCCATTAATAATAAAAACACACAACATTAACCCATTAATAATAAAAACACACAACATTAACCCATTAATAATAACAGCAGACAAAATTAACCCATTAATAATAAAAACACACAACATTAACCCATTAATAATATAAAGCTCTGGAGCAATCCCGAGCAGAGGTGTTGTGAAACCCCTCTAATTCAAGCCTTCCTTCTGCTCGTCCATGATCAAAGCCCGGCTCCAACCTAAAGTGAATTGATTTATGGTAATTGTATGGTGAATTGGCTCTGGAGTGTGTAAACATCCTGTCTTTGCATAATGAAACAAATGAAAGACCACAGCCAGCAGCCGTGTCCCACTGAGAGAGAGAGAGGACCAGAGCCAAACAGAGTGTGGCGTGGTGGTCACATGCACACATTCCTGGTGCGCCTGACCCCCCTGACCCTGCAGGCTGTTTTGGAGCATGGAGCACATATCACGGGGGTGGGACTGGGACTGCATGGGAAGGAGAAGTGTGCAAAGCTTTGCTGTAAAGCCCCAACAGAGAAACACCTTCTGGCCTAACAGCATGCAAACTGAAATTTGGAATAGCATGAAAGGACATGAATACACAGCAAACCAGTCAGCTTCGGGATACAATTAGCTTAGAGGAAGGACAGATAGGAACAAGCTCTTTGTTTGATGTGTTTTGACTGGAAGTACTTTACAAATGAGGGGTGAGGGTGAGGTGTGTGAGGTGGTGGACCATAGGGAAAAAAAACAAAGTGAAGGCATTGACTGTATGTTTATGAGTTTAAAAACCATAAACTGTTCACTTTACACTCCAATATACTAATACAATCATTTGATGAATGAGGGACAAGGTGATTATCCATCTAGAACCCCCATACTCAAATGGCGGACCGATATCCGGATCCGGACCCAGAACGGGGTCGGGACGGACCACGGGTCTCCCCCAAAAAATAAATATATATATATATACTCAAAGCAGCTTATTTTCTCTCATTATGACCATATTCAAATGGGTATGTTTATCCACAATGTAAGTAAAGCTGACAAAGTGTGTTGTGTTCATTTTCAAATGCTGACATTTTTTACCTGCTAAAATACTGACTGTTGTTTTTATCCCTGCTTCAGCATTTTCTGGTGACACATAGGTGTAAACAAAAAACACGTTGCAGCCAAAACAGTCCAAGGTTTTACGAAATATAGGCTTCTGTAGATTGAAATAATTCAACTGTAATGTACAGTCTCAGGCTTGAACACTAAATATAAGTCAAAAATCACAAGCAGAGTATCCCAATACAAACTTGGTGATGTAAATACTGTACAAGCAAATATGTAATCTGAACTTTTTCCACAGTAGGTTTCATAAGTGCTTGAGACAGCCAGCTAATAAAGAATACAGGTATATTTCATGGAAGACATGGATGTACAATATAACCCAACCATGAGGCTCAATAAAAAATGCATAGTGTTATTCTTGTGGCCGACAGACAGTTATCTTGATGTTTAAAGAGTCAGAGACAAAGAAAGAGAGTGAACGAGAGAGACAGACAATGAAAAGGAGAGAGAGGGGGGAGTGAGAGTGAGAGTGAGTGAGAGAGAGAGAGAGAGAGAGAGGGAGAGAGAGAGAGAGAGAGAGAGAGAGAGAGAGAGAGAGAGGAAAACAAAGAGAGATGTATTAGATGACAAATGGTTTATAATAATAATGATAACTATATTTGTATAGCGCTTTCAAAATAAGTAATAAAGTGTTCACATCATAAAATAATAAGTACCAACAAAGAAACATAGACAGGAGGAAGAGAAATGAAACAAGATAGTTAATTAAAATCATACTTTACATTAAAATCATTTAATTAAAAGTGCGTCTTCAGCAGGGATTTTAAAAGAGGCTCTGTCTGAATCTGTAAGCCTGATCTCCTCTGGCAGGCCATACCAAAGTCTAGGGGCCCTAATGGCAAATGTCTGGTCTCCTTTCTTTTTCAACCTGGACTTTGGAATGGTCAACAGTGCCCTGCCAGAGGATCTCATCCTGGCTCGGTCTAAGGCACTGCATCTCAGTGCTAGAGGCGTCGCTACAGACACCCTGGTTCGAATCCAGGCTGTATCCCTGATTGGCCGGTGTAGGCCGTCATTGTAAATAATAATTTGTTCTTAACTGACTTGACGAGTTAAATAAAATATAAATAAATAAAATATAAAGGTTCTGAGCTATAGGAAGGGGCTAAACTGAGTTCAATAACATTTAAAAATCTTTTCTAGAAGTGAATGGTAGCCAGTGTAGAGAAGCTAAAATAGGTGTGATATGGTTACATTTTCTTGTCCCTGTTAAAAGCCGAGCTGCAGCATTTTGAACTAACTGTAGACAATGGAGTAATTTATAAATGAGTCATGTAGACAAAGAGTTACAGTAATATAGGCATGCGGAAATAAAAGCATGTATAACTTTCTCAAGATCAGTGACTGAAATAAAAGACTTGACTTTAGATATATTTTTTAAATGATAAAAGCAGGACTGGACACTCTTCTTTACATGCAGTTTCGGTCAGGGTCAAAGAAGACACCAAGGTTTCTGGCCGTAGGCTTTACATTGGTGAAAGTACTAAGGTTATTTTTAATCTGGGTTCTAGTAAGGTGGGGGCCAAATAAAACCACTTCTGATTTTTTATTATTAAGTTGGAGGAAGTTGTCAGACATCCAACATTTGATGTCAGCAAGACACTTGTGAAGGGTAGCTACGCTAGCTTGATCACTGGGTCTGATCGGTAAATAAAGCTGCTTGTCATCCACATACCAGTGAAACTCAATGTTATGATTGCGGATGATGTCACCAAGGGGAAGCATGTACAGGGAAAAAAGGACGGGCCCACAATTGACCCATGAGGGACCATAGTGAATAGGTGCTGGGGACGATACTGAACCACCCATGCTCACTGAGAAAGGTCTGTCACATAAATATGACCTGAACTAATCGAGGGCAACGCCAATGATTCCCACCCACCTCTCCAGCCGGTCGACAAGAATGTTATGATCAATGGTATCAAACGCAGCACTCAGATCCAAAATCACTACAATAGAGCATTCACTGGCATCGACAGCCAACAGAAGGTCACTGTTGACTTTCAATCAAGCAGTTTCCGTGCCAACAGAAGGTCACTGTTGACTTTCAATCAAGCAGTTTCCGTGCCAACAGAAGGTCACTGTTGACTTTCAATCAAGCAGTTTCCGTGCCAACAGAAGGTCACTGTTGACTTTCAATCAAGCAGTTTCCGTGCCAACAGAAGGTCACTGTTGACTTTCAATCAAGCAGTTTCCGTGCCAACAGAAGGTCACTGTTGACTTTCAATCAAGCAGTTTCCGTGCCAACAGAAGGTCACTGTTGACTTTCAATCAAGCAGTTTCCGTGCTGTAAAGTGTTTCTATAAGCCAGCTTGAAAAAACTTTTTCGAAAATCTTGGTTAAACAGGAAGTTTAGAGATAGGTACAACCCCCTGGTCAAAAGTTTGGAATATTACTCATTCAAGGGCTTTTCTTTATTTGCAAGTTTTTACATTGTAGAATAAAAGTGAAGACATTAACACTATGACATCACACATATGAAATCATGTAGTAACCAAAAAAGTGTTATATTTGAGATTCTTCAAATTAGCCACCCTTTGCCTTGATGACAGCTTTGCACACTCATGGCATTCTCTCAACCAGCTAGTCATCCGCTCAAAAATAAGCCTTTTAAAACAGCATCTCTTCATGATCTTTGACATTTATCATCAACGACTCAAGAGCTCATCTAGTGTGATTATTCATAAATCATCTTCAATTCGTTAATTCATAAATAAGCTTGTTTAGAAAAATGTCCATTCAAAAGTTTAAAGATGTGTAGTTAAAGACTTTTGCACGCACACACAGACACACGCACAGACACACACTATCCCCTCACACACATAGCTGGATGTGGGCAGTCAGAACAGACCACAATAGTAGAACATAATACCTCTAAGACTGAGGTTAAACACCTGGATGTGCAGGCCTAGCTAAAACCACACAGCGCTTGGCTGTATGGAGGTCTTATCCAGAGGGCTCAGCTGGGTGCTACTTTACTCTGCTTAATGGTGGGATTGTGCTATTGGAGACTAAAAAGGAGGTCTATAAGATTTATTAAGAGGCATAAATCAGTACTTTCTGACTCAATTAAATCATATTGGCCCCACTGAGTTTACTGCATGGTTGGTTGCACTGCATAGCAGTAAATAAAAAACGCAGGTGCTTCTAATAATATAATTTCGCACCACAGAGGATTTAGGGAGGACGTTTTTTGAGCGGGGTCTTATATTTTAGAAGCGGAAGAACAGTAGGAGAAATAAAATATGCCCAATGAATTAAACAGTGAACAGCACATTGAAACGTTAATAAAGCATGTTGCATTTCCTTTAAAACAAAAGAGATCCAGCCAGGGCACCTGGGTGATTTTTTGTGGTACAAATGTGCAATAGGTTTCATTATGGCTTTAGTGGGTGTGGGCTCATTAGTTCTGTTTCCCACTGGGGTTGAGTCAGGCATGACATTGGGATTAAAAACCACTGAGGAATGCTATTGTCTCTCCACATTCAACAGCTGGAAAAGGGAAGTAAACTGTACATTTGAAAAGGACAGACCAATTAGGAAAATAATAGAAGCGTGGTTATACAAGATACTGGCTGGCTGGGGGAAAGCCAGGCATTAAGAGTCTTTTTTTTTAAATCATTATCTACAGTAAGCCTTGAACTGATCTACAGTAAGCCTTGAACTGCAGGCATTCTGCATTAGTCTACTCTGGTGACTTGGAAGCAATGGCTCAAGGTTGAATAATGAAAATAATGAAAATAACCAATATCAACTATGGAGGGAAATTGCATGTGGTTTGCCAAACAGAATATGCAGTATCCCTAGGAGAGACTGGAAACACAACAAGTGCCTTTATGTTGTATCCTACAGAGGAGAAACAGCACCATAACTATTTTCTAAAAGAAAAAGAGGCATTGGAGACCCCAGAGTGCTTCTATAGAGGACACAACATTGATTCAACCCTAAACGTGTAAACAACTTTCTGTTTCTTTCCAATGGCTCCCCTTCCTTCTACTTACCTCAGCCACTTTCCAGATCTGTGACTCAAAGGGCATATTTACAAAGAGGTCGCCTGCCGAGGTCCCAGAACCCCCAGCTCTCACTTTTCACACAAAGGCTTAAGCGTTTCCCTCCAGCTAGGAACAGTGCTTTCTAACCAAGCATGGCTAACTTAAACAGAATCCACACATTCCACACTGTGTGCTCCACTCACCAGCCCTTTTCATTTTTACAGTCAGCTGAGTGTACTCACATAGCCTACCTCCTCTTCCCTCACTGTCAATCAACACCAAGAATGCATATAAATCCTGGATTTCTGATTCTATGTATTGGCCAATGAGAGGCTTTGAAGCCACCGGTCGATCATATTGGCACTCCCCAGAAGGAGGAGGGTGTAGCTGCATCCCAATATGGCGACCGGAGTATGGGCGAGTAGGTGTGTCGAAAGGAAAGTAGTGGGTGTGTGGAAAGGAGTGGGTGTATCAAAAGCGCTCTGCTATAGGTTAAACGGTTTTGATTGAGCTGTGTTTTTTTCCTTCTGTTTTTACCACGCAACTACCGTACATTGAGCTACCGTACTGCGAGAATTTAGACTTGTTTTTAAGCCAGAGGATGAGTCTGAGTCGTTTTTCACTGTTAGTTTTCCACAAGTAACTGTAAATGTTCCATTTATAAAAGTACTGGTGATGGGTGTACTGTTGCTTAATGTTTTTTATACGTGTGCTTACTGTGACTGTCATCCTTATATCGGCCACTAAGTAGCTACTTCCCATGCCGTTCACGGACAGTAGTGCTTTTCAAGCGGCAGCGAAGGGCAATGTGTCCCAGTGTTGTTGCCGTACATGCCCTCCCCATTGAGTAGTAGACTGTATGTACAGTGCGTTTGGAAAGTATTCAGACCCCTTGACTTTTTCCACATTTTGTTACGTTACAGCCTTATTTTTCCTCAATCTACACACAAAGCAAAAGCAGGTTTTTATAAGTTTTTGTTGCAAAAACCTCTAAAAACCTGCTTTTGCTTTGTCATAATGGGTTATTATGTGTAGATTGAGGACATTTAGAATAAGGCTGTAACGCAACAAAATGGTTGAATCAACAACAATGAAATATCATATTTACATAAGTATTCAGACCCTTTACTCAGTACTTTGTTGAAGCACCTTTGGCAGCGATTACAGCCTTGAGTCTTCTTGAGTATGACGCTACAAGCTTGGCACACCTGTATTTGGGGAGTTTCTCACGTTCTTCTCTGCAGATCATCTCAAGCTCTGTCAGGTCGGATGGGGAGCATTGCTGCACAGCTATTTTCAGGTCTCTCCAGAGATGTTCGATTTGGTTCAAATCCGGGCTCTGGCTGGGCCACTCAAGGACATTCATAGACTTGTCCTGAAGCCACTCTGCATTATTTGGCTATATGCTTAAGGTCGTTGTCCTGTTGGAAGGTGTACATTGTTGCAGGTTTTCATCAAAAATATATCTGTACTTTCAATCTTGGTTTCATCAGACCATAGAATCTTGTTTCTCATGGTCTGAGAGTCCTTTAGGTGCCTTTTGGCAAACTCCAAGCGGTCTGTCATGTGCCTTTTACTGAGGAGTGGCGTCCGTCTGGCCACTCTACCATAAAGGCCTGATTGGTGAAGTGCTGCATTGATGGTTGTCCTTATGGAATGTTCTCCCATTTACACAGAGGAACTCTGAAGATCTGTCAGAGTGACCATTGGGTTCTGGGTAACCTCCCTGACCAAGGCCCTTCTTCCCCGATTGCTCAGTTTGGCCGGGCGGCCAGCTCTAGGAAGAGTCTTGGTGGTTCCAAACATCTTCCATTTAAGAATTGTCCGCTTGTCGTCCCCTTATGCCATAGTTTGTACATCTCAATTGTCAGTAGAAACCACATTTCTTTAAGCAAGTCAACCATATCAGCTATGTTTTTTTTAAAGTTTCGCTGCCAGACAAGGCTCCGCTGATAGCCAGGTGTATTAGTAGTACGGATTCAATCCATCATGCTGAAAAGAAAGCTCTGCTGTTGGGACAGATTTATGTAGGCCCTAACAGTTTCTGGGCACCCTTTGTCACCGTTATAGTGCAATGAATGTATTGTTTAGTGTTGTGTTGTGAAGTGGCTTTGCTGGCATATATCAAAAACATTTCGGGGGAAGTTTGCCCCACCAAGATTTATATGCTAAAATCGCCACTGCACCATCACTACAGTGAAGCATGGGGGTGGCAGCGTCATGCTGTGGGGATGTTTTTCAGAGGCAGGGACTGGGGGACTAGTCAGGATCGAGCGAAAGATGAACAGAGCAAAGTACAGAGAGATCCTTGATGAAAACCTGCTCCAGAGCGCTCAGGACCTCAGACTGGGGTGAAGGTTCACCTTCCAACAGGAAAAAAACCTAAGCATACAGCCAAGACAACGCAGGAATGGCTTCAGAACAAGTCTCTGAATGTCCTCGAGTAGCCCAGCCAGAGCCCGGACTTGAACACAATCGAACATTTCTGGATAGACCTGAAAATAGCTGTGCAGCAACCTGACAGAGCTTGAGAGGATCTGCGGAGAAGAATGGGTGAAACTCACGTGTGCCAAGAAGACTCAAGGTTGTAATTGCTTCCAAAGGTGCTTCAACAAAGTACTGAGTAAAGGGTCTGAATACTTATGTAAATGTGTATTTCAATTGATTTTATTTAATACATTTGCAAAAAAAAATGTCAAAACCTGCTTTTGCTTTGTCATTGTGGGGTATTGTGTGTAGATTTACGAGGGGGAAAAAACTATTCAATCAATTTTCGAATAAGGCTGTAACGTAACAATATGTGGAAAAAGTCAAGGGATCTGAATACTTTCCGAATGCACTGTATGTATCAAGGTGACATCTATGGTTTTCAATATTAGTTATTTCTTGTGTAGGCTGCTATCATACTTGAAATAAAATAATGTGAAAGAAAAAAAATGGCCAAGTATCTACCCCCTGCAAAACAGTCTTGAGTAGCAACAAATCTGCCCAATTAGCTGATTCGCTTTCCATACACTCACTCCTTTCGACACACCCAATCACTCATACTTCTGGTCGCCATATTGGGCTGCATCTACCCATACTTGAGAAGAAGCCGTCTTTAATAGGAATTAATGGAATTCAACAGTATTTTAACGAAATGTTCCAAGGAGATAATTACATGTATTTAATAATTGTTTTGTTGTAGTTGGGTAGAGTAACATTTGAACTTTTTAAAAAGTAAGGAAAATGTTATTCTATATTTTGACATTGGTTTTTATATTTAGCTCACATAATATCATCTTAAAGTATGCATTAAGGTGTCTGTAAAACAAAAAACATGGCTTAAATAAATGCATATCTATTGTGGGGGATGATGGGCCAAGATGTAGGCGTGGAGGCTTAAAAATGAGGGCTCCCTGTCAGTGTGTATATAAAATAATTGGTCAACACTGGTTTCCACTCTGGTTTTCACTCTGTCTGACATGAAAAGATGAAAAAAGTTGGTCATTGTATATGCCTACCTTACATCCAAAAGCATTTGACGGTATAAATTCTTATCATACGAGTAGCAGGGTTCTGAATTACAGTCCAGAATGAAGCTGCATCGGCAACCAAGCGAATTGCAAGGTGATTTGCATACACCAGTATCATATGTTCTCATATGATACTGGTGTCATATTCCAGTTTTCATATGCATGAGCCAACTTCACTTATTAAGTACTGACATAGGCCTACTGATCTGCAAATAATAGATGTTTACAGTCACGCATTGCTAATTTGCCTCCAGTGTGGCACTGTTAATTGGCAGTCAGATCTCTGCGCAGTCAGTCACTTCAGAGCGGCAATAATCAGCAATTCAAACGATAACGAAGCGTTCGCCCCACCACTATTTGCGCCATGTAGCCTAGCGGTTAAGAGTGTTGGGCCGGTAACAGAAAGGTCACTAGTTTGAATCCCCGAGCAGGCAAGGTGGGAAAATTTGCCGTTCTGCCCTTGAGCAAGGCAGTTAACCCCCAACAACAGCTGCTCCCTAGGTGCTGAGGGCGTCGATTAAGGCCCCTCTCTGATTCAAAGGGGTTGGGTTAAATGCGGAAGACACATTTCGCTTGAATGCATTCAGTTACGCAACTGACTATGTCTCCCTTTTCTCTATTTCGGTAAAAAGTACAAAAAAGTAACCAAAAAAAAGTACAAAAAATAATGTAGCAACTACTGATCGCCCCTTTAAGAGCCAAGTGCTGGCTTTGTCCCATAGGAGGTTGATGGCACCTTAATTGGGGAGGATGGGCTCGTGGTAATGGCTGGAGCGGAGTCAGGGGAATGGTATCAAATGCATCAAACGTGGTTCCATGTGTTTGATGCCATTCCATTTGCTCCAGTCCAGCCATTATTGTGAGCTGTCTTCCACTCAGCAGCCTCATGCTTTGTACCCTCAGGAGAAGCAACAGGAGATGTGTTTGTGTACAGCAGTGGGTATAGTCAGGTTTGAGGCAAAAACAGTACATTGGTTGAGGTGATCAGGTTTGTTTACAGAGCACTGAGCAGGAGTTTGCCTGATCAAAACACTGGTGACAACCTCTACAAGCAGAGTGCACGTACCGCACGCCTGCAGAGGCGTTTGGATATGCATAAAACATGGAATCAGAAAAGGCTCCAGAAAAAAACTGTATTTGTGTGACTCTCAACATGCCAGAAATGTTAAATACTGATTTAAAACACTAATTAATACAAAATAAATATAGACTATTAAAGTGTTGTATGCGGTATACTTATAGCCTACTTTGCCTAGCCAACATATATCATAGCCTAAATAGAGCATCTCATCCTCATTCATAATATTAGGATTAAGGAGAGTTGATTCGATAATATATTCTCAGACGCAGTAAAATTCCATGTTTAAAAAAAAAAAGTAATTATGAAGGTTGATAAACTCGTGGATAAATACATCCATGCTTATCCTAATTATATTGTTTTATGCATTGATAAATGTTTAGACCCGTTTTAGGAATCAATAGATAGCCTAATAATCTGTCCATCTGGTCATTTTCTCACCTCTATGCGCATAAGTGGGGGACAGCTTTTATGCATGTTGAACTTTCCAAACCTATGAAACGTGAATCCATGTTTTCCCCACTCTTGCCTTGAACAGAAATAGCTGCAATGAGGTAATGTACCTCGGTGTTGCTGCTGTGAACGCGGGAGGCAATTTGGTGAGAAGGCTCTGCTCCACGTTTTTTTGCGATCCTGAATCCAGACTTTTGTCTCGTCAGATTCAAGACTTGGCTCGCTCCGCCCATCACTGGTTGTATAGTATATCAGCACTGGGCGAGGGCGCTTGAAACAGTTTTTTATTTTTCTGAGCTGATGTTGAAAGTACACTATCTTGGTGTTCAGAATGCACAGCGTTCACTGAGTTGGGGCTACAGATCGCATAAACTGGACTGATACAGTTACTCGTGTTGTGCTGACAGCGGAACCACATTCAAGGGATCCAGTCAGTGAGGTAAAGAGCAAGTTTTGTGTATGGAGAACAGGCGAGGAGTGACCTGCGGAAATTGATACACACAAAGTCCTTACAATATCACGGAGACATTTGATACAACCTTGCAGCTCTGTTTATCATTGTGATCCTGTCTGCAGTTACATTGTATACATGCATAGTGTAATATTAATGTGTCGCATGGGATGTATGCTTCTAAATACTTTATAATATAATAATTCGAAGGCTTTAACCGTAAAACTGTACTGGGTGATAATCCTTTCCACTTTCACTGTGCGTAAATTATTGGATAAAGTAATGATGTCTGTCTTATCCTGTCGATGCAAATTAAATTTTTGTTTTTTAATTTGTGACAGTTTGGGAAATGGTAGACCGCATGATGGCAATGAACCATGGACGATTCCCTGAAGCTATTAATGGTCTCCACCATCACCACCCAGCGCGCAGAATGGGCATGGGGCAGTTCTCGAACCCACTACACCAACAGCAACAGCAACATGGCTACACTGCTGGTACAATGGGAGATCATTTGCACTACGGAGGGGGCAATGTAACAGCTAACCACGGAATTAGGCATTCTGTGGGGTCGGGGAATGTAAATGTAAACGCTGGACACCCAAACGGGAACATGCCTCCCGGAGCGCGCTACAGCTCTCAATTTGTGGGACCCGCCGCCGTCCCCACTCAAGGACAGCTCGCGGCAAGCATGCAGTTACAAAAGCTCAACACGCAGTACTACAGCCACCATACACATCCCTCTCATCATCATTATATGCATGAGTTGCATCCTGCGAATCATCAACTTAACGGGACAGGACAACAGTTCAGAGATAGCAACGCGAAACACAGCACGTCCGGTTTGCCTCCACAGGCGCACCATTTGCCTGCAGCAATACTGCCCCCCAACGTCATTGACACGGACTTTATTGATGAGGAGGTCTTGATGTCTCTGGTTATTGAGATGGGGCTGGACCGAATAAAGGAGCTACCTGAGCTGTGGTTAGGACAGAACGAGTTTGATTTCATGACAGACTTTGTATGTAAGCAACAGCCAAGCCGAGTGAGTTGTTGAATCTCAGCAAGTGGACTTATACAGTCATCTACTGAACAGACTTTAAAGCGTTCCTTTTTGCCTCTTAAACTCGAGCATTCGAGAGAGAAGATCTGCAATATACCAATGGAGAACCATTCAAACATGTAGGCTATACTAGATACATTCCTCGAATATTTTTGGGGTAATAAGCTTACACTGCACTCATCATGGAAATGAGTTTGTTTGATGTAGGAATGCACTACAATCTCAATCGACTCTGTCAGAAGGACAAATCTTCAAATCCCTGATATGCATCATTACTTAATTTAACAACTGAACATGGGAAATCAAGAAAACCTTTAGATGAGTAGAGCTGTCTGCTTATTTGAATAGTCCTCAAAGAAAATAGAGCTGTACAATGGTGTGCTTGGTATATTTATTTTCCTGCCTCATTCAAACATTTTGGATGACAGAAAATGTTGAATTATTATAAATTGCAAATGAACCATATTCTAAATGATCTAAGTGGGTAAGAAACATGTTTCTAGACAAGTACTGTGTCATTGTCCCCTACAATAATATACTGTACAATGTTGTGGCGATATACTTATCAGATATCTGTAATGTAAAATGATTTGTCTATCATGGAAGAGAACTGCAACTTGTGGTGTTTTTTTGTTTTTTTTTCTCCCCTGCAAATGTCTTTTTAACATTGCTTGTATCACAGCCAGGATGCAGTGTGAGAGAACTTGGCTGTCTCGGTTATTGTAAAGGTTAAATGTCTTTTTAACATTGCTTGTATCACAGCCAGGATGCAGTGTGAGGGAACTTGGCTGTTTCGGTTATTGTAAAGGTTAATTGTAGGAATGGAACTGACATGTCTTTACAGAGATGTGGATCCTTCCATAACAGAGGGGGTGACGTGTTGAGGTGTGGGTATTGTCCACATGCTTAAATGGGAACTGTCTGGTAGAAAGAACGAGAAAAAATATTGTCTTTGGAAAAAGGATACTCCACGTTTGAATACCCGGCCCCCTCCCTCCTGCTCTTTCATGTGTGGACAATAAATGGTGTGGAATGTTAAGGTAGAGAGTATAATTTCACAGGATGTTTTCTTCCTCATCAGTTCTGAGAATTGACACCACTGTGCTTATTTAGTGTATGCGATACATGGCAATACTACTGTGTTGAAGCTTTCTAGGAAAGTTGGACAGTATTTTTGTAATTTATTCGATTTTAATTTGCAAACATGAATAAAGCAGCTGAAGTGCATTACTGAAGTGAACATGGCGTCATTGTGGGTGTTGGCATCCGTTCCATGTGTTTTCAACTTGTGGGGGTTTGTTGTTGCATTCTTTTGCATAGTGGCAGGACAAAAAACAACTATCCTTCTACATTCAGATTTCAGTTTGGTTCACATGGTTCCAAAGTTGTAGAAAGGGAAAGGTGGATACCTAGTCAGTTTTACAGCTGAATGCATTCAACCGCATTTAACCCAACCCCTCTGAATCGGAGAGGTGCAGGGGGCTGAATTAATCGACCTCCACGTCATCGGTGCCCGGTTAGTGTTTTAAGAAAAATACCATACTCTTAGAAAAAAAGGTGCTATCTAGAACCTAAAAGGGTTCTCCGGCTGTCCCCATAGAGAACCCTTTTTGGTTCTAGTTCGAACCATTTTGGTTCCAGGTAGAACCTAACATTCTGGTAGTTATTACATGGGTATTAAAAAGAAGTCTAGTGTTTTGCGTCTCTGTGATCGAAACTATGCATGCATAGAAATACAGAACGAAATACTGTGCAATAAGTTTCACTTTGTCCTTGAAACTAAGTTTATAAAAATGCAGGTATGCTATTTTTTACAATGATGCCACTGCAGATAGTGGACAATGATCTAATGTGATCCAATGCAATGTCACTGTTTTTAGTTATGCTTGATATGCCATGTGAGAAGGCACTGTCATTGAATACTGATTGAAAAAAAGGTCTGTCTTCTTTAAGTCAAGCTAGTTAATAAGTACACATTGTTTTTGCCAAACTAATTTTAACAGATTTTTAAATTTTCACAATTGAAAAGTGATATCCCATGTATTTTATTTATTTAAATAGGCAAGTCAGTTAAGAAGGAGGATTTTTATTTTATTTACAATGACGGCCTACCAGTGAACAGTGGGTTAACTACCTTGTTCAGGGGCAGAACGACATATTTTAACCTTGTCAGCTCGGGGATTTGATCCAGCCAACCTTTCGGTTACTGGCCTAACGCCCTACTCACTAG
Organism: Thymallus thymallus; assembly: GCA_023634145.1. Lineage (NCBI taxonomy): Eukaryota > Metazoa > Chordata > Actinopteri > Salmoniformes > Salmonidae > Thymallus > Thymallus thymallus. Next base: position 3,520,577 of record CM042411.1, on the reverse strand, counting down.
GCTACCTGCCACCCCAATGTATACAGTAAAGCGCACACACACTAAAGGGTAAACAAATATATATATGTGTTTTGAGCAAAATAGTGTATTTTACACAACTGCAAACTTCAAGTAATAGGCCATTCAAGGAGTTGGTTTGATGGGAGGAGCTTGAGGAACAACAGAACAGAGCAATACCACTTGTGCTATGTCATGACTTACCTGGACCGCCTATGGAGATGTGCCTTTTGTTAAGTAAATCAGGTGTTAAATGAGGTGTAAAGGAGACTAGGAAGTGCTCAATAAGGTTATGGAATGAACCCTGAGATGTAACGCTACAGGCGTCTAACCTTTACCATGCTAATGTTCAGCAGCTTCATGTGTTGAGCTCTCTCTCACGGTCTGACGAGACATGAACCGTTTATCAGCTAAGGCAATTATACTGCTGACTGTTCACTCCTAATTTATGTATCTATTACAGGGAGTTAATTTGAAGAGAATTTTAAACACGGTTTAAATCAATAATTGAGACTAATAAAAAGTGCAGGAAGATGAGTCCCATGATGAGTCCCATGTGAGATTTTCACTGAACATTGAAGTGAAGAGACTCTTTCATCCCAGAGGAATGATACCCTGTATTGTCCTTAAGTTTTTTTCCCCATTTCCAAATCAGTCATCCTTTCATAAGGAAGAAAGGATTCGATTCTCAGAAAAATAGCTTGAATTGTTAGCAGAGAGAGAGAGACTCAGTACTTGAAGGGCTATCAGTAAATTGCAATAATTCCTGAAATTGGTATCATTGACTATAGAAAACAAAATTGACACATCAATACAGGAGTTTAGCAATAGAGACCCTTGTCTTTTTGAAGTGTGCTGTGCAAACCCTTTAATTATACTGAACAAAAACATAAACACAAAATGTAACAATTTCAAAGGAGTTACAGTTCATAGAAGGAAATCAAGTCAATTTAAATAAATAAACTAGGCCCTAATCTATGGATTTCACATGACTGGGCAGGGGCACCAATCAGAAGGAGTTTCTCCCCACAAAAGGGCTTTATTACAGACAGAAATACTCCTCAGGAATACAGAGGCCCATTATCAGCAACCATAACTCCTGTGTTCTAATGGCACGTTATGTTAGCTAAGCCAAGTTTATCAGACTAAATGATCATTAGAAAACCCTTTTGCAATTATGTTAGCACAGCTGCAAACTGTTGTGCTGATTTAAAGAAGCAATACAACTAGCCTTCTTTAGACTAGTTTAGTATCTGGAGCATCAGCATTTGTGGGTTCGATTACAGGCTCAAAATGTCCAGAAACATCTGAAACTTGTTCTGAGAAAGGAAGGCTATTCAGTGCGAGAAATTTCCAAGAAACTGAAGATCTCGTACAACGCTGTGTACTACTCCCTTCACAGGACAGCGCAAACTGTCTAACCAGAATAGAAAGAGGAGTGGGAGGCCTCTGTGTACAACTGAGCAGGAGGACAAGTACATTAGAGTGTCTAGTTTGAGAAACAGATGCCTCATAAGTCCTCAACTGGCAGCTTCATTAAATAGTACCCGCAAAACACCAGTCTCAACATCAACAGTGAAGAGGCCACTCCGGGATGCTGGCCTTCTAGGCAGAGCTGCAAAGAAAAAGCCATATCTCAGACTGGACAATAAAAAGAAAAGATTAAGATGGGCAAAAGAACACAGACACTGGACAGAGGAAGATTGGAAAAAAGTGTTATGGACAGACTATTCTAAGTTTGAGGTGCAGACCAAATTAAAATATGCTGGAGGAGTGCTTGACGCCATCTGTCAAGCATGGTGGAGGCAATGTGATGGTCTGGGGGAGCTTTGGTGGTGGTAAAGTGGGAGATTTGTACAGGGTAAAAGGGATCTTGAAGAAGGAAGGCTATCACTCCATTTTGCAACGCCAGTGTAGCGTATATTAATTACACAGACAAAATTATATGCTCTCTTGGCTCCCAACTAAATACAAAATACAGTGATTGACTGAGAAAGACGATAAAAATAGTATTTCCATAAACATTCCGTATTTACCTCAATATACCTCAGCTTCAGCCTGACCATGATTCTTCATATAGACACAGAACTGTCTTAGGGACAGTTGGCAGGGCCGTATTACAGCGAAGAGAAGTATCGTTATGCCAAAAACCATAGCTACTGCTCCGCTGGTCAGTCTGTGTGCAAACAAGCCCTGATTTGTATGTTTACAGTTTTTAGAAGACTGAATAAAATTACCTGTCCTTAAAAAAGGCTAAATGCTTTCAGTGATGAATTTTGCTAACAGGTGTGCACAGATTTTTTGTTGAAGACTACCATTCAAAGAACCAATCTGTAATTTCAACACTGTAACCCTGCCACTGTTTGGAAACGGATGGATTAGACTATAAAAAACTGTAACGATTCAGATTCACAGACAAAGCTATGGATGCAAGGACTGACAGGCCAACAGATTTAACTAAAATATGTAAAATCTATGGTGTTAAAGGATCTCCAACTAAGAAAACGTTTGGGACTCAAAAGAAGTATAAATTCATAACAATTTAAACTCAGGAGAAGAGGAAAAAAGGGAGTGGAGTTGAAGCCCACCGTGAATGAGATAGCATACATCAGACACCTCCAGTCAGAATCCCTTGCTGCAGAAGATATGCAGGTGCTGAGTACGAATAGCATTAAAGGCAACCAAGAGGGATTTGACTCTCTAACCTTGGGATGGAAAAAAGAAGAGGCACAGCACTCCTCCTCTTACAGTATTACAGGCCCTACCTGCTCCTCTCCTCTCCTCCTCCTACAGTATTACATGCCCTACCTGCTCCTCTCCTCTCCTCCTCCTACAGTATTACAGGCCCTACCTGCTCCTCTCCTCTCCTCCTCCTACAGTATTACAGGCCCTACCTGCTCCTCTCCTCTCCTCCTCCTACAGTATTACAGGCCCTACCTGCTCCTCTCCTCTCCTCCTCCTACAGTATTACAGGCCCTACCTGCTCCTCTCCTCTCCTCCTCCTACAGTATTACAGGCCCTACCTGCTCCTCTCCTCCTCCTACAGTATTACAGGCCCTACCTGCTCCTCTCCTCTCCTCTCCTCCTACAGTATTACAGGCCCTACCTGCTCCTCTCCTCTCCTCCTCCTACAGTATTACAGGCCCTACCTGCTCCTCTCCTCTCCTCCTCCTACAGTATTACAGGCCCTACCTGCTCCTCTCCTCTCCTCCTACAGTATTACAGGCCCTACCTGCTCCTCTCCTCTCCTCCTACAGTATTACAGGCCCTACCTGCTCCTCTCCTCTCCTCCTCCTACAGTATTACAGGCCCTACCTGCTCCTCTCCTCTCCTCCTCCTACAGTATTACAGGCCCTACCTGCTCCTCTCCTCTCCTCCTCCTACAGTATTACAGGCCCTACCTGCTCCTCTCCTCTCCTCCTCCTACAGTATTACAGGCCCTACCTGCTCCTCTCCTCTCCTCCTCCTACAGTATTACAGGCCCTACCTGCTCCTCTCCTCTCCTCCTCCTCCTACAGTATTACAGGCCCTACCTGCTCCTCTCCTCTCCTCCTCCTACAGTATTACAGGCCCTACCTGCTCCTCTCCTCTCCTCCTCCTACAGTATTACAGGCCCTACCTGCTCCTCTCCTCTCCTCCTCCTACAGTATTACAGGCCCTACCTGCTCCTCTCCTCTCCTCCTCCAACAGTATTACAGGCCCTACCTGCTCCTCTCCTCTCCTCTCATATCAGATTCATTGTGAACCAAGACACTCTCCTGCTTTAACACTCCAGAGAACCTGAACATGTCATTCAATAAAGATAAGTCGGAGAGATACAATTTCAGGGAAGTCAGTGGAGTGTATCTTGTATGTGCAAGATGAAAGCGGACCTGTTACACAGTTCTACATGTGTATTTTGAATGTATAACTCCTCTGCAACGTGATGCCTCAGAAACAGAATGTAGATTGACATCGATCAAGAGTGATGCACAGTATAAAATCCCAAAATACCAGATCAAACATATAGTCAGTTGTCATGATTGGATGATCTGATTGTAGGTCTACGTTTGATTTAAACAAGCAATATCTTTCTGTCCCGATGCTTTTCTGAAATCATACCGCAAAGCTTTCTTGGCGCTTGACTTACAAATTCACTGCACATAGTGCAGGACTCCAACTCAACTCCATGAAAAGGAAAGAGTCACCTTGGGTCAAATTAAAATAATGCTTTAGATCTCTGTTGCTTATGTAACATGCACTCAGGGTATCCTACCTTTTATAACATCTACTGCAGCACTGGAATATAAGTTGGCAATATAAGTTGGGGTGGCAGGTAGCCGAGTGGTTAAGGCACTGGGCAAGGTAAAAATCTGTCGTTCTGCCCCTGAACAAGGCACTTGACTGGGCAGGTACGCAGCCGTGGGCGGGCCTGGGAGGGCATAGGCCCACCCACCGGGGAGCTAGGCCCAGCCAATCAGAATGAGTTTTTCTGCACAAAAGGGCTTTATTACGTTATGGGTGGCTGGTCTCAAACAATCCCGCAGGTGAAGAAGCTGGAATCAGAAGTCCTGGTCTGCGGTTGTGAGGCCAGTTGGACGTACTGCCAAATTCTCTAACGACGTTGGAGGCGGCTTATGGTAGAGAAATTAACATTTGATTCTCTGGCAACAGCTCTGGTGGACATTCCTGCAGTCAACATGCCAACTGCACACTCCCTCAAAGCTTGAGATATCTGTGGCATTGAGTTGTGTGACAAAACATTTTAGAGTGGCCTTTTATTGTCCCCAGCACAAGGTGCACCTGTGTAATGATCATGCTGTTTAATCAGCTTCTTAATATGTCACCACTGTCAGGTGGATGGATTATCTTGGCAAAGGAGAAATGCTCATTAACAGGGATATAAACAAACATTTGAAAGAAATAAGCTTGCTGTGCATTCGCTGATTGCTGCTGAGACAATCAGCGACCCCACCTCCACTCCTGCTCCCTCTGGACTGATCCTCAACACCCCCCTTCCCCCCACCTCCCCACTTGGGCTGGCTTTCACCACCAACCAAGTGAAGAGAGAGCTGGAGAGACTACATCAGTGGAAAGCGGCGGGGCCTGAAGGGTGCTTAGGGTCTGTGCTGACCAACTGTGTGGAATACTCCAGCGTCCCTTCAACCTTAGCCTGAGCCTAGAAAGGGTCCCTGTGCTGTGGAAAACATCCTGCCTCGTCCCAGTGCCAAAGAAGGCACACCCCACTGTCCTGAATGACTTCAGACCTGTAGCGCTAACATCCCTCATCATGAAGACCCTGGAAAGGTTAGTCCTCGTTCACCTCAGACCCCTGGTGTAGTACATCACTGGACCCCCTGCAGTTCGCATACCAGCGCAACATCGGGGTGGATGATGCAATCATCTACCTTCTGCAGAGGGCCTACTCTCACCTGGACAACACAGGTTGCACTGTGAGGGTTATGTTTTTTGACTTCTCCAGTGCCTTCAATACCATTCAGCCCCTGCTACTGGGTGAGAAGATGAAGAGGATGAAAGTGGAAGCACCCTTAGTCTCCTGGGTCACGGACTACCTGACCGGTAGGCCACAATTTGTGCGACTAAAGAGCTGTGTGTCAGAATGGGCAGTGAGCAACACAGGGCCCCCCCAGGGAACGGTCCTGTCCCCCTTCCTGTTCACCCTCTACACCTCAGACTTCAGATATAACTCTGAAACATGCCACCTACAGAAGTTCTCGGATGACTCCGCAATTGTAGGGTGCATCAGGGGTGGGCAGGAGGAGGAGTACAGGAGCACAATCAGTGACTTTATGTTGTGGTGTGAGCAGAACCACCTTCAGCTCAACATCAGCAAAACAAAGGAGATGGTGGTGGACTTTAGGAGAACCTGAATGCAGTCCCTATACAGGGGATGGATGTGGAAATGGTTGGGTCATACAAGTTCCTGGGAGTCCATATGGACAACAGGCTGGAATGGCTGGTAACACCGGGGCCCTGTACAAAAAGGGCCAGAGCCGACTCTACTTTCTGAGGAGGCTCAGGTCCTTCAACGTGTGCAGTAAACTACTGCATACCTTCTACCAGTCTGTGCCATCTTTTTTGCAGTGGTGTGCTGGGGAGCCAACATAAAAGCCGGTGATGCTTCTCGGGTAAATAAGCTGATCAGGAAGGCTAGCTCTGTCCTGGGGATGAGCCTTGACACTCTAGAGGAGGTGGCGGAGAGACGGATCCTGGCCAAACTGCTGGCCATCATGGACAACGTCACCCACCCTCTGCATGCCATGGTTATGACGCAGAGGAGCACCTTCAGTCACAGACTGATCCCACCACGGTGTGCCAGAGAGCGCTACAGGAGGTCCTTCCTGCCGGCGGCTATTAGACTATCTAATGCCTCACCGGGGTGCCGTGCCGTCGGCAACACAGACCTGGAACTGTTGGGGTGTTAGGACCTAGTTTAACAATTAGGCATCCATCCGTGAGTAACTCTGGTCCGTAATCACTCATTCACTCAGGACTTATTTATTCATTCAGGTCTGTATATACATACTCATGTACAGTTGTTATATCATACCACACGCAATATTGCAAGTAATTCTTGGACTTAACTTACTTAGTCATTCACTCAGGAATGCATATTAGTATCCTGTCAGTTTTATCTTTTTTCATTGCTTTTAGTATATCGAATGTGCAATACGTGCAGTTATCTGTAATTAAACCCTGCGCACTAAGGACTGTATTTTAAGGGAATTACTATTATTACCCCAATTATATCATACACACATTTAGCTATTTAAGTATCTCTTCCTGTCATTTACCTGTACAGTTTATGTAACGATGCAAGTATTCACTTACCTGTAAATATAACTGTATATTTACCTGTACAGATAATTTAACCATGCAAAATATTCACTTACCTGTTCATTTAACCAGTCTGTCTATTAAGTAAACTATTATTACTCTCACTCATATCATATGCATTTTTAGCTATTGAAGTATTTCTCTGCCATCCACCTGTATAGTATAGTTAACCATTCAACATCCACCAATGTATAGTGTATATATTCAGCCAACCACCCATACTATGCAATGTCTTTTTATAGCTTTTTTGCACTCCAGACATCTTGTATTTCTATACTTTTTCATACTGCCGCTCTATGTATCATGTATCGTGTATCTGTCTTTTGTGTATTTTCGTTCTGGCATTTTGCACCTGCCCTATGTTTTGTTGTAGCTGCTTGACAAAGAAATTTTCCCCTCGGGGATCAATAAAGTACCTTTCTATCTATCTATCTATCTATCTATCTATCTATCTATCTATCTATCTATCTATCTATCTATCTATCTATCTATCTATCTATCTATCTATCTATCTATCTATCTATCTATCTATCTATCTATCTATCTATCTATCTATCTATCTATCTATCTATCTATCTATCTATCTATCTATATGGACAATTTCAGAGATCTTTTATTTCAGCTTATGAAACATGGGACCAACACTTTACATGTTACTTTTATATTTTTGTTCAGTATAGATGAAAAGCTAGAACCAAGGTTAATTTGCTGTCTACCAATACATCGTATTCAGGATGGAACGGTCTGTGATTCTGTTGAACTCCTTCTCTTTGAGGTAGAGGACATTATAAACAATTGAGCTGCAAGCACTCGTTGATATAATTAAACCTTGAGCGCATTGTCAAAATCTCTCTCTCTCTCTCTCAATTCAATTTCAATTAAGGTCTTTATTGGCATGGGAAACATATGTTAACATTGCCAAAGCAAGTGAAGTAGATAGTAAACAATACAAATTAACAGTAAATATTACACTCAGAAGTTCCAAACGAATAAAGACTTTTCAAATGCCATATTATATACAGCGGGTGAAATAAGTATTGAACACGTCACCATTTTTCTCAGTAAATATATTTCCAAAGGTGCTATTGACATGAAATTGTCACCAGATGTTGGTAACAACCCAAGTAATCCATACATACAAAGAAACCAAAACAAATAAGTTCGGAAATTAAGATATGTGTAATAATGTGAAATGACACAGGGAAAAAGTATTGAACACATGAAGAAAGGGAGGTGCAAAAAGGCATGGAAAGCCAAGACAACAGCTGAAAACTATCAGTAATTAAAAAGCAATCCAGCCCCCTGTCAGTGCAAATTAATATCAGCTGGTTCAGTCCCAACTGCCTACAAAAAGGTCTCATTGCCAAGGTGTCACACAAGACACATCTCATGATGGGTAAAAGCAAAGAGCTGTCTCAAGACCTTCACAACCTAATTGTTGCAAAACATAATGATGGCATTGGTTATAGGCGCATTTCTAAGCTTCTGAATGTTCAATAAAGTACCTATCTATCTATCTATCTTCCAATGAGCACTGTTGGGGCCATAATACGGAAGTGGAAAGACAATCATTTCACCATAAATTTGCATCGACCAGGTGCTCCTCGCAAGATTTCTGACAGAGGAGTGAAAAGAATAATCAGAAGAGTTGTCCAAGAGCCAAGGACCACTTGTGGAGAGCTTCAAAAAGACCTGCAATTAGCAGGTACTGTTGTCTCAAAGAAAACAGTAAGTAATGCACTCCACCGCCATGGCCTGTATGCACACTCACCACGCATGAATCCATTGCTGAAAAAAAAGCATGTTGAAGCTTGTTTAAAGTTTGCTGCACAACATTTGGAAAAGCCAGTGAAATACTGGGAGAATATAGTGTGGTCAGATGAGAGCAAAATTGAACTGTTTGGATGTCATAATACACACCATGTTTGGAGGAGAAATGGCACTGCACATCACCCTAAAAACACCATACCAACAGTGAAGTTTGGAGGTGGGAACATCATGGTGTGGGGATGCTTTTCAGCAAATGGTACTGGCAAACTTCACATAATTGAAGGAAGGATGAATGGGCAAATTTACCGAGACATTCTTGACAAAAATCTACTGCCATCTACCAGGATGATGAAGATGAAACGAGGGTGGACATTTCAGCAAGACAATGATCCCAAACACACAGCCAAGGAAACTCTCAATTGGTTTCAAAGAAAGAAAATAAAGCTGCTAGAATGGCCCAGCCAAACACCTGACTTAAATCCCATTGAAAATCTATGGGAAGAACTAAAGATCAAGATTCATAGAAGAGGCCCACGGAACCTTCAAGATTTGAAGACTGTTTGTGTGGAAGAATGGGCCAAAATCACACCAGAGCAATGCATGCAACTAGTTTCTCCATACAGGAGGCGTCTTGAAGCTGTCATTACCAACAAAGGCTTTTGTACAAAGTATTAAATAAATATCAGTAAGTGTGTTCAATACTTTTTCCCTGTGTCATTTCACATTATTACACATAACTTAATTTCTGAACTTATTTGTTTTGGTCAATAGCACCTTTGGAAATATATTTACTGAGAAAAATGGTGACGTGTTCAATACTTATTTCACCCGCTGTATGTTGAAGAGGTTGGGGCTTAAACTGCATCTCTGTCTCACCCCACGGTACTGTGGAAAGAACTGTGTGTGTTTTTTTGCCAATTTTAACCACACACTGTTTGTGTACATGGATTTTATCATATATATGTGTATATGGCTCAGGTTTCTGGGTCTCTATGTTTTTTGTTGGATAGATTTCTCCATTTCTTTCTTAGGTTTTTGCATTCTTCATCAAACCATTTATCATTGTTAATTTTGTTCGGTTTTCTGTTTGCCATTTTTAGATTTGATAGGGAAGCTGAGAGGTCAAATATACTGTTGAGGTTTTCTACTGACAAGTTTACACCTTCACTATTACAGTGGGACGTCTTGTCCAGGAAGTTGTCTAGAAGGGATTGAATTTGTTGTTGCCTAATTGTTTTTTGGTAGATTTCAACACTACTTTCCTTCCATCTATAGCATTTGTTAATATTATTTAGTTAATTTGGCTTTGATGCCTCATGATTGAGCGTAGCTCTGTTCAAGTAGAGTGGGTATTTTGCTGTGATCTGATAAGGGTATCAGTGGACTGACTGTGAACGCTCTAAGAGACTCTGGGTTGAGGTCAGTGATAAAGTAGTCTACAGTACTACTGCAAAGACATGAGCTATATGTGTACCTACCATAGGAGTCCCCTCGAAGCCTACCATTGACTATGTACATACCCAGCGTCCAACAGAGCTGCAGGAGTTGTGACTCGTTTTTGTTGGTTATGTTGTCGTAGTTGTGTCTAGGGGGGCATATGGGGGAGGTAATGCTGTCACCTCCAGGTAGGTGTTTTTCCCCATGTGCGCTGAGGTTGTCAGGTTCTTGTCCAGTTCTGGCATTTAGGTCGCCACACACTGGGGGGATATAGTTAGCACACATGAGGACATTTTTCTCTGTTGAGATCATTTACTTATTAATTTCTAGCCAGATGTAAAATGTTCCTGTTTTGACTAATTGAATAGAGTGGGTTAGTTTGGTTGATGGGACTACCAGCTCTCTGTAACCTAGAGGGCAACCAGTGGGTCCGTCACATTTATACCATGTTTCTTGTATGATGACAATGTCTGTATTTCTGATTTCTTTGATGAAGTCTGGGTTCCTGCTCTTTAGGCCAAAGGCAGATGACCTCAGTCCTTGTATATTCCAGGATGAGATAGTAAAGCTTTGTGTTCCATAGTGTCTAGTGTTGTTTTTGTGTGGTTTAGGCCCAGACCATCACAGTAGGTGTGAGCAGAGCATGTTGAGCATCTGACACATACCTCTTAGGTCACGGGATGTTGCTTGGGCAGGTGTAATAGTGGGGGTTGTGCCTGTTGTTCTGCTCACGGCCTGGGCATATGTCTTGCTCTCTCTCTCTCTCTCTCTCTCTCTCACTGTCTCTCTCTCTCTCTGTGTAGTAATTAGTGAGAAATCTATAAAAGACAAAATCAATGGAGAACATCGAGAATTAGATTTCCCATTGTAAAGACTGATGGCCTCCCTAAGATCAGTATTGCTGTAGCAAATATCTCGCATTTAGCAAGTACATGTAAATTAATGGCTAGGTAGATTTTCTGATGCTCTCTGCTGATGGCTACTATACATTTACAGTGCATTCGGAAAGTATTCAGACCCCTTCACATTTTAGCTACGTTACAGCCTTATTCTAATATGGATAAAAGGTTTTTCCCCTGGTCAATCTACACAATACCCCATAATGACAATGGAAAAACAGGTTTTTACAAATGTTTGCTAATAATAACAAAAAGGAAATATCACATTTACATAAGTATTCAGACCCTTTACTCTGCACTTTTTCAAAGCACCTTTGGCAGTGATTGCAGCCTCGAGTCTTCTTGTGTATGATGTACAAGCTTGGCACATCTGTATTTGGGGTCCCATTCTTCTCTGCAGATCCTCTCAAGCTCTGTCAGGTTGGATGCGGAGCGGAGCTGCACAGATATTTCAAATCAAATCAAATCAAATTGTATTGGTCACATACAGATGTTAATGCAGGTGTAGCGAAATGCTTATGCTTCTAGTTCCGACAGTGCAGTAATATCTAACAGTAATATCTAAAAATTACACAACATATACCCAGTACACACAAATTTAAGTAAGGAATGAATTAGGCCTACAGTATATACAGTTGAAGTCGGAAGTTAACATACACCTTAGCCAAATACATTTAAACTCAGTTTCACAATTCCTGACATTTAATCCTAGAAAATGTAATCCTAGAAAAATGTTTTAGGTCAGTTAGGATCACCTCTTTATTTTAAGAATGTGAAATGTCAGAATAATAGTAGAGAGAATGATTTATTTCAGCTTTTATTTATTTCATCACATTCCCAGTGGGTCAGAAGTTTACATACACTCAATTAGTATTTGGTAGCATTGCCTTTAAACTGTTTAACTTGGGTCAAACGTTTCGGGTAGCCTTCCACAAGCTTCCCACAATAAGTTGGGTGAATTTTGGCCCATTCCTCGTGACAGAACTGGTGTAACTGAGTCAGGTTTGTAGGCCTCTTGCTCGCACACACTTTTTCAGTTCTGCCCACAAATGTTCTATAGGATTGAGGTCAGGGCTTTGTGATGGCCACTCCAATACCTTGACTTTGTTGTCTTTAAGCCATTTTGCCACAACTTTGGAAGTATGCTTGGGGTCATTGTCCATTTGGAAGACCCATTTGCGACCGAGCTTTAACTTCCTGACTGATATCTTGAGATGTTGCTTCAATATATCCACATATTTTTCCTTCCTCATGATGCCATCTATTTTGTGAAGTGCACCAGTCCCTCCTGCAGCAAAGCACCCCCACAACATGATGCTGCCACCCCTGCGCTTCACAGTTGGGATGGTGTTCTTCGGCTTGCAAGCCTCCCCCTTTTTCCTCCAAACATAACGATGGTCATTATGGCCAAACAGTTCTATTTTTGTTTCATCAGACCAGAGGACAACTCCCCATGTGCAGTTGCAAACCGTAGTCTGGCTTTTTTATGGCGGTTTTGGAGCAGTGGCTTCTTCTTTTCTTAGCAGCCTTTCAGGTTATGTTGATATGGGACTTGTTTTACTGTGGATATAGATACTTTTGTACCTGTTTCCTCCAGCATCTTCACAAGGTCCTTTGCTGTTGTTCTGGGATTGATTTGTACTTTTTGCACCAGTACGTTCATCTCTAGGAGACAGAATGCGTCTCCTTCCTGAGCGGTATGACGGCTGCGTTGTCCCATGGTGTTTATACTTGCGTACTATTGTTTGTACAGATGAATGTGGTACCTTCAGGTGTTTGGAAATTGCTCCCAAGGATGAACCAGACTTGTGGAGGTCTACAATTTTTAAGACATTTATATTTATTTATTTAAGATTATTTAAGATATTATTTGAAGAGGTAGGGTTTCAGATGTGTTTGGAAGATGGGCAGGGACTTTGCTGTCCTAGCTTCAGGGGGAAGCTGGCTCCACCATTGGGGTGCCACTGCCAGGACAGAGAAGCGCTTGGACTGGGCTGAGCGGGAGCTGCCCTCCCGTAGGGGTGGAAGGGCCATGAGACCAGAGGTGGCAAAACGGAGTGCTTGGGTTGGGGTGTAGGGTTTGAGTGTGTAGGGTTTAAGCATACAGTTGAAAAACTGAATTTAAATGTATTTGGCTAAGGTGTATGTAAACTTCCGACTTCAACTGTAGCTTGAATGTAGGGTAGTAGCACAGTAGGATACTGTACAATAAAACAGACAAGCCATGGCTTTCACTATCAACTCCAACATACTGCCAAGTTGCTGAGAGGGTGGCCCATCCCCCACCCCAATCCCGGCCACCTCAGTCATGTCCTGATTTACTGGATTTAGGAATATAATCCCAGTCCAGCAGTAGGATTCAACATATTCTCCTGCTCAGTCAATCCACATCAATCAGATAAATCTGAGTTGCAGTTTTAGCCAGTCATTGAATTTGACCATATAGAGCTACATTCAGTTTATTTTCAACATACAGTTCAGTTCTGACCTATGAAATAGATGGGGCAGAGGAAAAGCTTCCACATGAAATCCATGAAATGAAATAATTAACATTTATGACTTGGCAAGAAGTAGAAGTAGTACTGCAGCTGGTGGTAAATCAGTTACTAAATGCACTCTGGAGCAGTTAAATGCTCATCATGGGGAGTCTTTCCATAAAAGTTTTAATTAAAAAGAGGTCATTTTGGCTGCCTCCTGTACATTTTGATAGCTGATGTCCAACACATATTCCATTGGATTAAATGTATACAGTCTTACAAACAGCTCTGTTAAATACTTCTACATAACATGATGAGACATGGACGTTTTTACAGCGGTCGCAACACAACATGAGCTTTAACTAGGGCCAGAGGAGGAGGTTATCATGACCACATGATACACGTCATTCCAAAATTGTGGGCATTAATACGTTAATATGGAGTTGATCCCCCTTTGCTGCTATAACAGTCTCCTCTCTTCTGGGCTTGCAGTCGGCATTCCAATTCCTCCCAAAGGTGTTCGATGGGGTTGAGGTCAGGGCTCTGTGCAGGCCAGTCAAGTTTTTCCACACCGATCTCGACAAACCATTGCTGTATGGACTTCGCTTTGTGCATGGGGGCATTGTCATGCTGAAACAGGAAAGGGCCTTCCCCAAACTGTTGCCACAAAGTTGGAAGCACAGAATCGTCTAGAATGTAGCGTTAAGATTTCCCTTCACTGGAACTAAGGGGCCTAACCCGAACCATGAAAAACAGCCCCAGACCATTATTCCTCCTCCACCAAACATTATAGTTGGCACTATGCATTCGGGCAGGTAGCGTTCTCCTGGTATCCGCGAAACCCAGATTCGTCTGTCAGACTGCCAGATGGTGAAGTGTGATTCATCACTCCAGAGAACACGTTTCCACTTCTCCAGAGTCCAATGGTGGCAAGCTTTACACCACTCCAGCCAACGTTTGACATTGCGCATGCTGATCTTAGGCTTGTGTGGGGTTGCTCGGCCATAGAAACCCATTTCATGAATCTCCCAGCGAACAGTTATTGTGCTGACGTTGCTGGAAAAGTGGCATCCTATGACGGTGCCATGTTGTAAGTCACTGAGCTCTTCAGTAAGGCTCTTCTACTGACAATGTTTGTCTATGGAGATTGCATGGCTGTGTGCTCGATTTTATACACCTGTCAGCAACGAGTGCGGCCGAAATAGCAGCATCCAATAAATAGAAGGGGTGTCCACATACTTTTGTATATATAGTGTATGACCAGAAAAAACTGGGCCCTAGTTATGAGCCATCTAGGGACCAGAGTTTTTCCTAGCCAGGTGACATGGTCACAAAAAACTCAGTGCCCAGAGAGCTATAATAACCAGGCAATCCAAACTTGCACTACACCAATCCTTTCTTTAAAAACAGCCCCTGGAGATTCCCGGAAGGACAGTTGAGTCGTGGGCCTTTTGAGCTGCCCTCCAGCAAAGCCTGATCAGAAAGGCTATTATTGTGGCCCCCCCCCCATACGCTGACACCTTCTCCACTTGGTGTGAGCAGAGTTGAGTTGCAGGAAGTTATTTTGAGGGGCTTGCCTGTCACAGCTGTTGTCTCAGTCACCAGAATCCTGTTGGACCCTCTTCACTTCTCTCTTTCTAACCGCTGGACCTGGTAAGTGGCTTTCATAAACTCTTTTACCCACTGTTCAGGCACAGAAATTACACGTAAAGTTTTAGTTTTTGTGGACTTGTCTTTGAGCTATGTCTATCTGCCCTGTTTAGCTCTAATTGTTAGTAAAACACTGATTCATGATGTGTGGTGACAAAGTTTATGAGTTTTTTTGGGGCTTTACTGTCAGGTCATAGTGACAAATGTGTAACTTACACAATGTAAGCTAACTATTCTGTATCATTGTGGTGAATTGAGTTGGTGGTGACGTTTTGTGCTGTGTTGGTTTGGTCTGAAGTCACAGTGAAGTATACAAACACTGGTGACAAGTGTTTTGGATTTGTGTTATTTATTCAACATTATCAGAGGAGGTAATGATCCTTTCGAAATCATCAACTGAAACACACTGTCTTTAAAAACGTGTATGTCATCTCATCAGGTGTATTATCAGCTAACACAGAATGAATGTAGACATTTAGAACACAATGTCAACTGTGTTTTTTCCCACTTCTACATTAAAAGTGCCATCATTGACATGAGCAGATACGTGGCTGGAATAACAAATAGCTTGTCCATATTTAGAGGCTCCTAAAATAGAGTTAGGCCTCTAAACAGGTGCCATGTGCCTGCCGGCTGGAAGCAGGGAGGGCGGGAGGGAGAAAGGGGCTAGGGCTAATTTTATCCTGATAAGCAGGGAGCAGAGTCGTGTAGCAATAGAGCTGGGGGATAAACAACCTCTGGATGCTTTAAATTCATCCTGTATTAAATCTAATGGAGAAGTGGGAAGGGAGGCTGCTGGACCTGAGGTCTATTTGTGACAGGGCAGATTTAAGTGGTATTGTTTCCTGACTCCTAACAGGCTACTGGGTTTTGTGCTATTTTATTCCACCCATAGTGATTTGTACCACATACATCAAACTGAAAGTTACTTTGCTGGGAAGTAATACTATACCTAGTATTTGGACTAAGAGAAGCTTAAACAACTGGTGAAATATTAAAAATGTAAATATTTGAGATTTCTTTCAGAAATTGTTCATATTTTTAATCTAGCATAGAGAAATTGCAGTTTTGAGATTTTGTTTTAGATTAAGGCAGATGGTACACAGACAGTAGTGGTGCGTGGGTAAGCTGTTTGTTCACTCGCACCTGCACCCGCCCGCAATTGCTAATAACCCACCCGCAACCGCTCAACTATATGTGTAAAAATCTGAGGCCCACACCCATGTGTAACCTGCAAATGTAGAAAATGTGCTATATGACTGCAGAATGATTTGTTTTGACAGGTGGTGCAGGATTTATTTTATTTTTGCTAGATATGTTTCTGCTTCTAATTTCCAACATTTTGATGGGCTTTTTTGATAGGCCGTTCTTACAGTATTCTCCCTGTACACCAAGTCAGAACCGTTGGATAAATAAAGGGGACATATAAGCAGACAATGAAAGCTCTTACAATATTCAATGATTACATTTCCCAAAAACAGGTTATAGGCTACATGTGCACCACCAACTCAGAACAGTAGGAGAAATTCAGAGGTGAAAATAGACCAAATTATTAGGGTGAGGCACATGGGTTACTAACAGCTTACTACACAACATACACTTAGTATTACTTTCTTAGCTACAGTATACATATCTCCCTGGCATATTACATAGTTTATGCAGCAGCATACAATACATTTTTGGACTCACCTTGTTGTGCTGTGCTCACTTGAACATGAAGGTGGCGCGGCGGTCCTTCGTTGGCAAATTTTGGCATCAAAGTCTGGCATTCTCTGGATTTATGGTGCTTTCAAGACAACTGGGAACTCAACAACTCAACAAAAAACTAAATATTGAATCATGATGACGTCCGTGATCTTCAGGTCGTAGCTCTAGAAAGAGGCCCGAGTTCCAGATTTACAATTCCGAGGGATGAAAGTTCAAACGTATTTTTGGCACGTTCCCAGTTGTCTTGAACTCACTAAAGTCAGATTTTGCAGTTCCGAGTTAACAATTGTTTTGAGTGCGGCACAAATCATGCTTCATTGACAGCATGGCCAATGTTGAATGTTTATCATTTTAAACTAGGAAAAGAGAACCTTAATCTTAGACTTGGTACCACACAGCCACTCTACTGAGTAGCAGGCTAATGATTGTTTTGCAATGCTTGCAGTTAGACACTGATTCCTTCCAAACCACTCATTGTTGAATTTGAGATTTCCAACTTGTCTAATGTTTCTGTCCAATGGCCGATGAGCACTGATACTGTCTATAATTTCTGATTCATGATGATGACAGCTAGCTAAGAAGTATGACGTAGACATGACCAGTCCAATCAAAGCTACTGTAGATATAATGTGATTTGACGTAATTTTATCTGTGGCCAATGACCTTGAGCCTTCTTGGATAGGCACTTCTAATGTAACTCTATGGCAGCACCCAAGGGGCTTGAGTTATTATTACGTTTCTAAACCATACCAAACCACCTTTGGTATAGTGTCGCCATAATATTTGAATCTATGGAGTGTAATCATAATCATTAGGATATTTTAGCGATCCCCAGTAGACGTCCTAAATGCCCCCCAGCCTTAAGATGTGAGATAAACAGCCAACGTTTTTAGGCTGGATGAGAAAGTGATTTCCCAAACGTTTAGCTCTGTTGTAATGCTGCGTTGCGATCTATTAACAGCCAGGATCACATTAAATAGGCGCAGTATTTTTGTATGATGCATTTGTCGATGTTCAATGTATGTGCACAAAACGTATAAACAAGAACAATTACTGTGAACGTTTATACATGTATGTACTTCATATATAGGCTATGCACTTCGTTCAATTTATCGAATTAGTTATTGTTTTCTTGCTCAAACCGCTAACAATTAGGCTACCAGTGAAACTCAGGCATTTCTCTCAAAACACAGGTTATTCTGGTTAGTCAATGTCCAGTTTCCATTAAACCCATCTAAACAGTAGGCTACTGTTCCCTTGACATGCCATAGGCCTATTTGAAGTCGAATGTGTCTAGCGCATCACAATGACACATTACATAGCTAGCACTGCTATCATCCTCTTTCACCAAATATTTTACAAACATTACTTTTCTGGCCCTCCCTTCTCATTATTTTCAACTCCTTTCTCAGCTTTTGTCCTTTTTGCCTCCGTGGTTGTCCACATACATTCCCACATACTTTTGTATATATAACCTCCTACATCTCAGTCCCCTTTCAGCCACATCTGTGAGAATGGAGATCAACGTCCAGTCTGCTGCAGAGGTCATCCCAGCCCGGACCAGTGTGACTCCACCACCGTCCCCAGTCACCACAGAGACCCAGGTCGCTCCAACCCAGGACGCCCAGCACATGGACCCCATGGAGGAGTTTGGTCGTAGGCTGGATGAGATCATCAACACTTATGGCTCCGCAGCCAGCCTGATAGAGAAACAGTGCATCATCCTGGAAACGGAGAAGGCGGACAAGGAGGCAAGCGGAGAGCAAGCTGATGAAGTCACAGCCGCCAAGGGCGCCAGCACAGGCAAGGATACAAAGAAGTTGCTGAAAAGCTTAGGTAGGTGGATTTAGTTTTGTTTTCCTCATGCATTATTTGGATTGTGCAGTTTTGCTTTTAAAGACAACATCAACACTTTGATTTATATGGTAAACATAGTCAAGTCCCACTTAACCTTACATTCGGCAGCAGAATGGTTTTGTTTTTTGACACAGCTGTGCTATAAAATCTGTTGTTGTTCGACAGCAGTTTCTGTGAGGGCAAAGACAGGGCCGTGTGCTGATGAGAGGAGATATTTTAGTCACCACTCAACAAGCAATCAATAGGCAGAACATGTATTAAAATAAATTATAGGATACATACCGCTGTATATCGCTCTTAAGAATAGTTTTCATGGACTTCTATTCAAATATATACTGAACAAAAATATAAACGCAACATGCAACAATTTCTAAGATTTTACTGTTACAGTTCATATCAGGAAATCAGTCAATTTAAATTAATTAATTTGGCCCTAATCTATGGATTTCACATGACTGGAAATACAGATATGCATCTCTTGGTCAAAGATACCTCACAATGGCCTCAGGATCTCGTTGCGGTATTTTTGTGCATTCAAATTGCCAATCGATAAAATACAATTTTCTTCATTGTACGTAGCTTATGCCTACCCATACCATAACCCCACCACCACCATGGGGCACTCTGTCCACAATGTTGACATCATCAAACCGCTCGCCCACACGACGCCATACACACGGTCTGGGGAAGTGAGGCCGATTGGATGTACTACCAAATTCTCTAAAACGACGTTGGAGGCAACGGGATTAACAATTAATTATCTGCCAACAGCGCTGGTGGACATTCCTGCAGTCAGCATGCCTATTGCACGCTCGCTCAAGACATCTGTGGCATTGTGTTGTGTGACAAAACTGCACATTTTAGAGTGGGCTTTTATTGCCCCCAGCCCAAGGCATCTTGATATGTCAGGTGGATAGATTATCTTGCCAAAGGAGAAATGCTCACTAACAGGCATGTAAACAAATAAGCTTTTTGTACGGATGAAACATTTCTGGGATGTTTTATGTCAGCTCATGAAACATGGGACCAACACACTTTACATGTGTTAACATTTTTGTTCACTGTAAATGGGACGGTAGGTAGCCTAGCAGTTAGAGTGTTGGGCCAGTAACTGAAAGGTTACTAGTTTGAATCCCTGAGCTGACAAGGTGAAACATGTCAATGTGCCCTTAAGCAATGGACTTAACCTTAATTGCTCCAGAGTCGCTTTTCATAATGGCTGGCCATGACTCTACTCTAAGGGGGGTTGGGATATAACTGAATGCATTCACCCCTCAGAGGTGCGGAGGTCTGCCTTAATCGACATCCATGTCTTCGAGGCCTGGGGAACAGTAGGTTAACTGCCTTGTTCAGGAACAGAACGACAGATTATTACCTTGTCAGCGGGGGATTTGATTCAGCAATCTTTTGGTTACTGACCCAACGCTCTTACCCTGCAGGCCACTTGCTGCCGGCCTGCTTCAGAGTAACACAAAGTGCATTTTCTAACCAATAGCAGATGTTGGAGATAGCTTCTTTGCCACAACATGAAACCAGGCCAGCAACGGAGGGTAAAGCAAATCTTAGTTACGCATTTTCAGCCATTTGATTTTATTTGCTTTTGCAAAGCCATAGGTGTCAAGATGCAACAGCTTTCACGCAGGGAAAACTGCTTCAGAAAAGTATTTATTTTCAAGCCTTTTTTCATATTTTTTTTTTCTAGTGCCTGTCCAAATGGAAACGAACATTACATGATATCTCTCTATCCACACAGGAAAGGAGGGCACGCTTCTAATGCAAAGTTTGAACAAGCTGTGCACACCAGAGGAGAAACTGGATGCTCTGCTCAAGAAGTATGCCGAACTGGTGAGTGTTCTCCTTCCCCTTCTATCAGCACACCAGAGAGTAGAGTGCTTCAGCTCAGCAGGAACCAGCGGCAATAAAACAAACCAAGGAAAGTTAAAAGGAAACAAATAAAAACACACATGAATCAACAGGAAAAACAGAGAGCGCCTGGTGAGATCTTGGAAGTGGTTCAGCCTCGTACCGGGATGACCTAAATATTCTGCTCATCCGGCAGCAAAGGGGAATCTGAACGCAAAGGCCCTACTCCATAATAAGACAGCCAGCTACAACATGGCTCTGTAATTCCTCAACAAGACAACGTCATAATAAGACAGCTAGCTACAACATGGCTCTGTAATTCCTCAACAAGACATAGTCATAATAAGACAGCCAGCTACAACATGGCTCTGTAATTCCTCAACAAGACAACGTCATAATAAGACAGCCAGCTACAACATGGCTCTGTAATTCCTCAACAAGACAACGTCATAATAAGACAGCTAGCTACAACATGGCTCTGTAATTCCTCAACAAGACAACGTCAGGAACACTATGCATTATGAATAATATTGCCAAAGACATTGGCTTTCACAGTCAGCTTCATGTTCAGTAATTGGACAGTTCCTACATATACAGAGCATAGTATCACCAGGAAAAAGAAAGAGCCAGACCTAAAGAGATGTCGGGATGAAACAAATACATACCCATCCACCCACTCAGCCAATCCAAATCCTCTTAGGACATTTCTTATTTTAGTCACCCAGTCGGTTGTTAGCCAAAAGCAGATTAGACAGCCCAAGTCTGTACAGAGGGCAGAGGCTGAAAGGAAATGCGATGTATGTGGCACATCTGTCTGCGTGGTCTACAGGTGGAGGAGCGGCAGGGGGAGCAGAAGCAGCTGAGTTTCCTGCAGAAGAAGCACGGCCACATGGGGAAGGAGAGGGACCAGCTCCAGTATGAGCACAGCAGAGCCATCCTGGCCCACAGCAAACTCGAGGGCCTCTGCAGGGAACTCCAGAGGCACAACAAGACCCTCAAGGTGGGTGATCACTGTTCAGTTCCATCTCAGTTAACACTACACTAATCTACTCATTATGGGTTAATGACCCAGGTCATCTACACAATGTGAGACCCCATTAGCCTGCTGAGCTAAAGCCTATAAGCATTAGCTCTGAAATGCAAGACTACGTACCACAAACCTACTCTGCTACAGCTCAACCTCAAGTCAACCCTACATTGCTGAACAGAAAGGGTCCAGATAGCTCAGTTATATCATCAGTCAACTCCATTCAACACCAGGGATTCAGTGCAGCTCAAACTTAAGGCTTCGCATGCTTCGGTTGGCGCCTAGCTAGGCGAACCGAACTAGTGTGCTAGTATACTCCCTTAAAAGATCTTCGCTTGAAAAACGAGAAAAAGTGGCAATATTACTACTATCTTGAGACGCCGTAGCCAGTATACACTTCCTCAAAGTAGTCACAATTCATCTAAGATAACTCAAGAAATCTGTCATTAAAATCTGTCAGAGGAGATCTTAGTCACACAATTTTACCCATCTAACTAAGATGTTTGGTGTAGTATTTCTCAGGTACATTTTTTTGCATGAAAACGAGTTTAGTTGACTCCAAACCAACCTCTTATTGTATGTTTAATCAACTGATCTATTGATTCCTCACTGTTGGTAGCTGTGAGTATTGAAACTCAAATAGACTTGATGAGGGAAATAAGACATAAAATGCAGGAGAGAGAAAATGTCACTGTCAATGCTTGTCAACTATACTCACTGTCCAGTGTTTCTTAAACTACTGAGTGCTCAATGTAAGAGGGCCCTTACGTGCTTGAGTGTCCTGTTACATCTATAAATAATAGATTGACAAATGTTTAGTCATCCCGTTATAAGCAGTTTGTCTGTAAGGTTTTAAAGAAAGAGCATGACCAATGGTTCTACCTAATTTGGTCACTTGTTTAAGCAAAGGTCACAGGTTTAACAAAATCAAAGATTTATATTGTGCCACATTGCCACTGCTGTTATTCCTGTTCAGGTGAAGCCTTACGTTTATCCCTTAAATCAACATCAATGAAACCAGTGTTCACATATTCTTTGATTCACAGCCAACAGTTATGTACACAGTTTGATTAAATGGGTATTTGATTTGTTTATGAATAATTTATAAATCACCCTTTTGGTCATTAATGGCATAATGTTCAATGATCTGTAAACAAATGGACCCTTTTCACTGGATCAGTATCCTGTCTATTGTGTAACCCCTTACACAACCTCTCGGGCGTATTAAATCTCCTGTTCTTCTCCCCTGGGGAGGTAATTGGACACCCCGTCTCTCTCTCCTCCTGGAGGACCTCTGTCGTCTCTCACTGCCACACTGCGCCGTGTGTGTGTGTGTGTTAGTGTGTGTGTGTGTGTTATTCACACTCAGGCCTTGGGAGGAGACCCCTCAGACACAGGGCACCGGTGACGTGGCTCTCTGACAAGAGGGATGGTCTCATTGGGCTTTTGTGGCATCTGCCCTTCGACTATAAATCAAAGGCGAGAGAAAATGTCTCAGAGGCACAAGCAGAGGATGGGCGCGGCTCTAAAGCCTTGGACCCATCCATTTCTTTCTGCTCCTTCTAACATTTTCACAATTCAATATTTAGAGGAAGCGAGGGTTAAAGCAGAGTTAGGGTTATCATTTGACTATTAGGTATAACCGATTAATATGCAGATTTGTGTAAATAGCCAAGTCTTACATTCTAAATCCAACAATCATTATGCAAAAATCTTATTGTAAAGTGAACATTGTTCCTACGTGCAAAGTTAATCAAAATGTGCCGATACTGAATGGGAATGTGACAGCTGTTGAAAGTGGAACATCGTGTCTTGTCATCTGGTAGCTCCTTATGTAAGACAGAGTCTGAGGAGGCGTGGCATTAACGTGCTTCAGTGGGAGGAGTTTTGTCTTTGAGCACTTAGCTGTGGGTTGAATTGAGTTACATTTCCCATGTGGGAGCTTACGCCTGTGTCATTTGTCAAATAAACAGCCATGTCTTAAGATAGAAACTCTGGCAATGCTTGGTTTGCTTCTCAGTAAGCTGAGTCTGGAAACTGGCATTTCACAAACCTGACCCCAGCAACTTTTTGAGAGGGTTGTGTTGGAGGTTGACTAGTCTGAATGTCTCTCTCTCTCTCTGTCTCTCTTCTCCTCTCTCTCCCTCCCTCTCCCTCTCTCCCTCAGGAGGAGACCCTTGCGCGTTGTCGAGAGGACGAGGAGAAGCGCAGAGAGATCACCACTCACTTCCAGAGCACGCTGACAGACATCCAGGCTCAGATCGAGCAGCACAGTAACCGCAACAACAAGCTGTGTTCGGAGAACGCCAACCTGGCAGACAAACTCAAACACATCATCAGCCAGTACGAGCAGAGAGAGGAGGTACAAGACAGGGACACTTAACCTCACTGATACATGTCTGTATATCTGTCCACCCTTTTCTCCACTCTGCTGACTGCTCACACAGGAGTAATAAAGGCCTAGTGCACAAATAATTGTTTTTTAAATATACAGTATGCAGCACCCTCAGCAACCTTACTTCCTGCGGCTATGCTTAAAGGTATTATTGCTTCCTACTCACATCAATACTCTGAGACATAGCCAGTAAGGGCTGGTTTTTTTTGCGCTGTATTCATGTCAAATTCATACCCTATTTCAGGTTGAATCTCGCTCATTATAGCATGTCATATACAGTATAATCACACAACAACACATCAGGGAAAGGACAAGCCTGACGTGACACACGAAAGCCAGGATCTATCATGCAGTTAGCTGCTGCTGTTGCTGCTTACACACAGCTGGAACTGGTGTGTAAAAACCATCACAGATGATTTAAATGTCTTATTTCTTTGTTGTCGTTTTTTAACTGGTGGAGTTTTCTAATAATTTGTCTCAAGTGCCATCTGCTGGTTGTAGTCAGTATTAAACACTTAAGAGGCTCCATGCCAGAAAGAGAGATGTTATTATTTGAGATGTTATAAATTTGACATTCAAATAACATCTAATGTGTCTTATTAAAGTAAGCCATTAGAACCGCACATTGCAATGATGAACATCATCCGACATCAGCAGTTGAATACAATGGACACACGTTGACATTTGATAGTTGTCTAAATGCTGAGATGGATTCATTTCCAGATGGACATTAATCAAATGTTCTCCTTTTGGCAGCGAAATTGTGGATTATTCCACACTGTTTATGCATATGGATATTTTCCACAGTAAAGAAAATACACTGAACAAAAATATGAATGCAACATGTAATGTGTTGCTCCCATGTTTCATGAGCTGAAATAAAAAATCCCAGAAATGTTCCATATGTACAAAAATCGTATTCCTTATTTAAATCCCTGTTAGTGAGCATTTCTCCTTGGCCAAGATAATCTATCCACCTGACAGGTGTGGCATATCAAGAAGCTGATTAAACAGCATGATCATTACACAGGTGCACCTTGTGCTGGGGACAATAAAAGGCCACTTTACAATGTGCAGTTTTGTCACACAGATGTCTCAAGTTTTGAGAGAGTGTACAATTGGCATGCTGACTGTAGGAATGTCCACCAGCGCTGTTGCCAGAGAATTTAATGTTCATTTCTCTACCCTGAGCTGCCGCCAACGTCGTTTTAGAGAATTTGGCAGTATGTCCATCTGGCCTCACAACCGCAGAACACGTGTAACCACGCCAGCCCACGACCTCCACACGCTTCTTCACCTGTGGGATCGTTTGAGGGGAGGGTTGGGGGGGGGTACTAAGGAGTATTTCTGTCTGTAATAAAGCCCTTATGTGGGAAAAAGAAACTCATTCTGATTGGCTGCCCAGTCATGTGAAATCCATAGATTAGGGCCTAATTAATTTGTTTAAATTGACTGATTTCCTCATATGAACTGTAACTCAGTCAAATCGTTGCATGTTGCGTTTATATTTTTGTGCAGTATAGATTAGTCTTAGACTAGAATAGAAACAATTATTTCCCCAAATTTAACTAATCTTGGGTCAGTTTTCATAGCAGAATGTGTCTGATAATAATAATCCCTTTATGAGTATGAAAATGTATGCAGTCACTACTGTAAGTCGCTCTGGATACTTTAAAATACTTTATAACAATTTAATAAGGCTTTTGGATCTGCCCTCTTGTTAATTGTGAAACAGTCATTCATGCCCCAGGTTTGTACTAGTTCTTCACCCACTATTTTGTCTGTTCTCTCAGGCATCATAAAAAGTGTCTGACAACAATGGCCTTCATTACAAGGCACACGTTTATGACAATTTCTCTTAGACAGACAGGTTGGCAGTGGTGGTTTTAGCAAGATACAAAGTGTGAGAAATGTATCCTAATTGATGGAGCTAGAACCTGTACAGAATGTCTTAGAAGCCCATCTCAAACCAAAGTGTAAAATCTAGTGTGTCATTTCACCTCGTCTATCACTCAGAGCTTGGAGAAGATCTTCAAGCACCGCGACCTGCAGCAGAAGCTGTCTGATACAAAACTGGAGCAAGCCAACGCACAGCTGCAGGAGGCTGAGGAGAAGCACAGGAGAGAGAAGGAATATGTGAGTCACTGCACTTACACTTACAGTCATTTAGCAGACACTCTTACCCAGACATTTTCAGACTTATCCACCATGGGAATCAAACCCACAACGCTGCCGTTTCAAGTGCAACATTCTACCAACTGAGCCACACGGGACCAGAAGTTTTACTGATCTTACCCACAAAGTACTATAAGCCAATGTAAATATACAGTCATGTGAAAAAGTAAGTACATCCCCTTTTTTTTTTTTACATATTTGGACAGATATGTAATCTTCACTTCAACACTATTGACAGATAAAGGTGGGACGACATATCCTAGGTAGTTTGCCAGTGGTCTGGAATTTTTGTCGGACAGTGGAATGATATACTTCGAATTGCTTGGAAATGGATTTGTAACCCCTCCCAGACTCATGGGCATCAATAATCTTTCTTCTGAGGGCCTCTGGTAGGTCTTTTGATCTTTGAATGATGTGTTCCCACACAGCCACATGGTTAAGACCGAACCAGACTACTTTTCTGATCTTTATGGAAGGCTGGACCCTCCTAAGTTTCTCTCTCATTTTTTCTAATCATTTGCACTTGTTTTGGTACCTAATTCTAATTTTAGCCATTTTATGTGATGGTAAAGGTAGGGGTGTACTAACTTTTTCCCCAAAAGGAAAAGGCATTTTAGTTTATTTTAATTGCATAACATTTTCAACGTTTTTTTTTTGTGTGTTATTTGTTAAATTGGGTAACCTTTATCTGTCAATAGTGTTGAAGTGAAGATTACATATTCATCTGTCCAAATATGTAACAAAATAAAAGAGAACTTTCCAGGGGGTGTACTTACTTTTTCACATGACTGTAGTTGAGTGACTTTTGCCTTTAATACTGTTTATTCTGTTGTACTTTTAAGTTTAAAACCAATACGTTTTATTGTACATGTGATGCTCACAGAAATGAGTTTTGTAACCATCCACTGTCTCTGTTGTTAGCTGCTTAGGGAGGCAATTGACAAAACAAAGAAATGCTACACATTGAAGGAGCAAGAGTTGCAGTTGAAGAAAAAGGTAATTTTGTGCTTTACGTGTGTTTTGTTTTTAACCAGTTACTGGTACATGCAGCTGAGTGGAAACTACAAGCTAAACTTCTGAGAGAGCAAGAGACAGTCATGCAGGCTCAGGTGAATATATCCAATGTGATGCCAAACATCCTTATTCAATACATTTTTTAAGGGCCAAGCCTATGAAAGGCAAGCCCAATCCTACTGTTAAGGTCCTTTGGATTGCTCCATGTGTGTTAAAGACAATTAGTATTTACTGTATTTAGTTAATTAGAATCTATAGTAAAGCTTTTCAATATCCTCACAATAGCAAAAGTGACCATCTGGTTTTGATTAGAGAGAAATCCCAAATCAGATTCTCCTCTCTCACAACCAACTAGGCTATATGGCTCGATATACCTAGTACTTGATATGAAAGGAACATCTGCCAG
Source organism: Thymallus thymallus (assembly GCA_023634145.1). NCBI lineage: Eukaryota > Metazoa > Chordata > Actinopteri > Salmoniformes > Salmonidae > Thymallus > Thymallus thymallus. The sequence goes on along the minus strand of CM042411.1, from coordinate 3,493,066 downwards.
CGGTACTGTAAAGAGCAGCCATAATTCCCATGATAGCAGCAGGCAGTAGGATGACACACAGAATCATGGGAATACTAAAAAAGGTTATGCAAGTGATGCAATGCCACACAGTTATTTTTTCTGCTGGAACATTGAGTACATACTCCAGTACCAATGATCATTCCATTGTAAAGTTCTGATACAATAATTGCTATGTTTATTGGATGTGGCGCAATCATTGTATGCGTAAAATTAGTTGGTCTGATGCACACAAAGATAAATGCTTTCCCGCTCGATTCATAAATTATCGCTGACAGTTTATACGGTTATAATTAATTGCAGAGAAACCTTGCCCATTATTTAAAGCATTGTGTTTTCTCAGTAGAAACATTAGCTTGGCTCCCAACTGACAAAGTAATAATGAAACAAATTATGTTAATACTGCATTTCAGTACCCATATGATTCATCATGTTTTTGTACCAGGCCATGTCATATTTCCAATTCAATTAACTGGGAATGTCAACCTTATTTCTCGCTACAATAACAGGCGTAGATTTAGATCACAGAAGGAAACGGCCGAAGCAGAGCAGCCAGCAAGAAAAATCTATTAGAAATACTTGAGGAAGAAGATGATCTTTATCAAGTGAGCTTTTCTGAAAATCAAAACATAATCAAGCAAATGCCTTTCCTCTTTTATAGAGCATGTCAAATCAAAAGCCTTTCCTCTTTTATAGAGCATGTCAAATCAAAAGCCTTTCCTCTTTTATAGAGCATGTCAAATCAAAAGCCTTTCCTCTTTTATAGAGCATGTCAAATCAAACGCCTTTCTTCTTTTATAGAGCATGTCAAATCAAAAGCCTTTCCTCTTTTATAGAGCATGTCAAATCAAAAGCCTTTCCTCTTTTATAGAGCATGTCAAATCAAACGCCTTTCTTCTTTTATAGAGCATGTCAAATCAAAAGCCTTTCCTCTTTTATAGAGCATGTCAAATCAAAAGCCTTTCCTCTTTTATAGAGCATGTCAAATCAAACACCTTTCTTCTTTTATAGAGCATGTCAAATCAAAAGCCTTTCCTCTTTTATAGAGCATGTCAAATCAAAAGCCTTTCCTCTTTTATAGAGCATGTCAAATCAAAAGCCTTTCCTCTTTTATAGAGCATGTCAAATCAAAAGCCTTTCTTCTTTTATAGAGCATGTCAAATCAAAAACCTTTCCTCTTTTATAGAGCATGTCAAATCAAAAGCCTTTCCTCTTTTATAGAGCATGTCAAATCAAAAGCCTTTCTTCTTTTATAGAGCATGTCAAATCAAAAGCCTTTCTTCTTTTATAGAGCATGTCAAATCAAAATAATTTCTTCTTTTATAGAGCATGTCAAATCAAAAGCCTTTCCTCTTTTATAGAGCATGTCAAATCAAAAGCCTTTCCTCTTTTATAGAGCATGTCAAATCAAAAGCCTTTCCTCTTTTATAGAGCATGTCAAATCAAAAGCCTTTCCTCTTTTATAGAGCATGTCAAATCAAAATAATTTCTTCTTTTATAGAGCATGTCAAATCAAAATAATTTCTTCTTTTATAGAGCATGTCAAATCAAAAGCCTTTCTTCTTTTATAGAGCATGTCAAATCAAAAGCCTTTCTTCTTTTATAGAGCATGTCAAATCAAAAGCCTTTCTTCTTTTATAGAGCATGTCAAATCAAAAGCCTTTCCTCTTTTATAGAGCATGTCAAATCAAAAGCCTTTCCTCTTTTATAGAGCATGTCAAATCAAAAGCCTTTCCTCTTTTATAGAGCATGTCAAATCAAAAGCCTTTCTTCTTTTATAGAGCATGTCAAATCAAAAGCCTTTCCTCTTTTATAGAGCATGTCAAATCAAAAGCCTTTCCTCTTTTATAGAGCATGTCAAATCAAAATAATTTCTTCTTTTATAGAGCATGTCAAATCAAAAGCCTTTCCTCTTTTATAGAGCATGTCAAATCAAAATAATTTCTTCTTTTATAGAGCATGTCAAATCAAAATAATTTCTTCTTTTATAGAGCATGTCAAATCAATATAATTTCTTCTTTTATAGAGCATGTCAAATCAGTTGTTTTGCTTTTGTTCCAAACCGGTAACTCTCAAATAAAGACAGTTGATCTCAACGGGGTGGCTAGCAGAGAGACGTGTTTGAATATGGGAGACTGGCTGTGTGTGCGATGCGGTTTCCCCTGAGGCCATCCGGAGATTAGCCTGTAAACTCTATCTGGACCGACTGCCTCTGAAACATTTATAGAGCCACTTATTAACATAGCTCTGCCAACACTGAGGAGAGGACTGCTAAAGGGAAGCCCAGGGAGGCTGAGTGTAGAGCATACACACCGAGGGCCCTAAGACTTGGAATGCAATGCACTGTAATTAGGCCCTGAAGCAATTTAGAAACCAGGCAAGGCATACCAACAATGAGTGGCCTTGTTTGTCAGGTAAAATATACAGAGAATTTGAATCTGTCAGCCCCCTCATGAATGACCAAATGTTTGGTGAACCCTGCTGGCTCTTCCTCTTACCTCACCTCTATAGTATAGCAAATTTGTTTCTGGGGTTAAATAATGTTCAAAGCATAGATCAGATTATTCCTGAGCTGAATAGATGCGTATGAATGCTACATGTGAAGTCAACATCCAAATCTCCTGAAATAAATGTTTTGGAGTTCTTTGCTGACTGTCCCTCTGTTTTTGTGCAGCTTGCTCTGTACTCCCAGAAGTTTGAAGAGTTTCAGACTACGTTGTCTAAGAGCAACGATGTGTACGCCAGCTTCAAAAATGAAATGGAGAAGGTATGTGGCATCCTTAAAATAAAATTATCCTTCCTTTAAATATACTGTTTATTTTTAGGGCCAAGTGCATGGAGGAAATAAAAGGTCAGCAAACAGCCATATTCTGGAGGGACTGTCTATATTAAACATATTCAGAATGATGGTTACATTTTCAGATATGTTTTAACTCAACAAACATTTTGCTTCATAGATGACAAAGAAGATGAAAAAACTAGACAAAGAGTCGAATGTTTGGAAGACCAGATTTGAGAGCACTAACAAGGCTCTCTCTGAGATGATTGAAGAGGTAACTACTTATTTATAACACATGCAAAAGTGTCAGCCTTTATACAAATGCAACAAGTTAGACTTTCTTTTCCCACAGAGGACTCTGAAGGAGAATGAGTATGAGATGTTCGTTGTGAAGATTGACAAGCTGGAGAGGCTCTGCCGAGCACTTCAGGACGAGAGGAAGATCCTGTACTCCAAGATCAAAGGCATCCGCCAAATGCCTGATGCCCCCGAGGGGACACCGAAGGACGAGACACAGGAGCGGACCCCTGAACCAGTCCACAGCCTCATGGACATAGTTGAGGAGCCAGAGATGACAGAGGAGATGGCCCGTCTGAGGGCTGAGCAGAACAGGCTGGCAGAGTTCGCAGCCTCCCTACTGGCCCCGTCCACAGGAGACGATGATGACGATGACTCTGACAGTGAGGAAGAGCCAGAGTCTACAGAACCAGCTGAGGCCCACAAGATCCCTGAACCAACACAGGCCCCAGCACAGGTAGTGGTAGAGGCAACAGCACAGACAGATGAACCAGCACCAGCATATGCAGAGGCACCAACACAGGCCCCAGCACAGGTAGTGGTAGAGGCAACAGCACAGGCAGATGAACCAGCATCAGCATATGCAGAGGCACCAACACAGGCCCCAGCACAGGTAGTGGTAGAGGCAACAGCACAGGCAGATGAACCAGCATCAGCATATGCAGAGGCACCAACACATGCCCCAGCACAGGTAGTGGTTGATGCAACGGCACAGGCAGATGAACCAGCACCAGCATATGCAGAGGCACCAGCACAGGCTCCAGCACAGGTAGAGGCGCAGGCTCTAGCACAAGTAGAGGCACCAACACAGGCTCCAGCACAAGTAGAGGCACCAGCACAGGCTCCAGCACAAGTAGAAGCACCAGCACAGGCAGAGATGGCTGCACCAGTCCAGCCAGAGACCCCAAAAGAGCCAGAGCCCTCCGCCAAGAAGCAGACATCAAAGAAGAAGAATGCAAAGAAGACTAGCTGAACCGACGGATGTGTCATTTTGTGAGCTTTAGTACTGGAGTCCCTGTGCCTTGTTTATGGTTGAGTTGAGATATCAAATCCAGCTTGGTTTGTCTACATACTGTTGTATCTGAAGTGGCATGCAGTAGAAGAAGTATGTTTAAGTTGTATATCAGATGAGAACAGACAGATATTTACGGCATAACCAAAGAATAGGTAGCAAGGTTATTCAGGACATTGCACCCTCAAAACTTTACAATGCCAAATGTTGCCTCGCGCAAAACAGCATCAGAACAGCCACTGTCTTTTTTTTTACTTTTTCCATCTGAACCCCTTTAATGTAACTTCAATAAATATCTAATTGTAGACTATGTAGACATGCATGTGCACTTTGGAATGTATTACTTAGACCCACCACTCTGTTTTAGGCAATAAAAATCACATATCCAACCTTATATGACCAAATATTGAAAGATGGACCCATATATCTAGATAAAGGCCTGATAATGCATCCAAGTCCCTTTTTATTTGGACTATTGTATTTATCTGTATAGATTGTTAACTATTTGCTTAAAAGTTAACTGATTCACAATGATTTAGAGATGGATCCTTACAGGGGTTTCCATGGCAACACTCCCCCCCCCATCCAAGCGAAGCAACGCACATTTTATTTTTTTAACACAATCTGTATCAGACCGTCTCTATCCCCAGAGTGGGTTGTTCTGACCTGGCCGTGGTCTGTCTGTGTTCTGGTAAAATAACTGAGTTACACCAACTATCCTCCACCAAGGACATAACAGGACATTAGACTGACAGGCACTGAGTCGCCATAGCAACTCCATCTGCGAATCAGTTGAGGATGGCACTAATGCATGAGTGATAATAATAATAATGCAGAGGACCCTGGGTTTTTAATAAATACAGATCAGTGTTGAGTGCCCCAGGGAAAACAAATTAGACCTGCTACTGATCCCTGTGAATATCATGATTATGTTCTGGATTGTATTACTGGCTCAGCAGATTGCACACCAAAAATGGTAAACAATTTCTACTGTTATGAACTAGATTAAAGGTCAAAAGGACTTAGCTGTCACTTAATGAAGAAACGGACAAAAGTAGGGCTAACTTGTGTCATCATATCACCACCAACCTATATGAATCATTAGTCAGCAGGGGGAAATAGGCTACACTGTGATTCCAAAACCTGTTTGAAGAAGAGGATTGCAGAGGTTCATGAAAGCTTTACGATCACAGTTCTATTTCACTTCATGGTTGTGGCCACCAGATGGGGCCTTTGTAACCCATTCACAATTTCACCAAAACCCTCATACTGACTTTCCTCTCATTTTTAAATCCCATTCTCATTACTGTGGATTTATACAGTATGCCTAGTCACACTCACATCAGCTTTAACAGTCTTGGGAAAATGTTGAGGGCGTGTTTAAAGAGCGCTTGCACTCTAGAGATGAATGTATCTACCAACAGCCTATGAAAGTAATTTTAGCCTGAAGGGTGAATATTAAAATGGGTCTCCACTTTTTCACAGCCCCAGATACCACCTGGATATCAAACTGGATAGAATATACTCATGTCCCCTGGATGTCCATACCAAATATTTAGTCGTATTAGCAGTTAGGCTTACCCCCTTTTTCTGACTTTAGATATCGGATGCTAGATATTTTATTGTTATTTTTTTTAACCTTTATTTAACTAAGCAAGTCAGTTAAGAACAAATTCTTATTTACAATGACGGCCCACACCGACCAAACTCGGACGACGCTGGGCCAATAGTGACGTGAGAGCAGGGTGTCTGGGTTCAGAACGCTGTCAGCATGGTCACTGCCCTTTAGATAGTCATGCATTGCTTCAAGCCACACCTCGCCCCTACCATCAATTAACGAAACATGCAGACAGAGATTCCATGAAACAGAATCACATTTATTGGTTATCAGACAATTCATAGATAGATAGATAGATAGATAGATAGATAGATAGATAGATAGATAGATAGATAGATAGATAGATAGATAGATAGATAGATAGATAGAGAGATAGATAGATAGATAGATAGATAGATAGATAGATAGATAGATAGATAGATAGATAGATAGATAGATAGATAGATAGATAGATAGATAGATAGATAGATAGATAGATAGATAGATAGATAGATAGATAGATAGATAGATAGATAGATAGATAGATAGATAGATAGATAGATAGATAGATAGATAGATAGATAGATAGATAGATAGATAGATAGATAGATAGATAGATAGATAGATAGATAGATAGATAGATAGATAGATAGATACTTTAATGATCCCAGAGGGGAAATTACTTTGTCAAGCAGCTACGAAAAACACAGGGCAGGAGCAAAATGCCAAATATCCAAACAGAGATTCTGTGAAAGCAAAAATCTGACATTAATTTATTTATCTAGAGGAGTCCACCACGCTTGTCTCAAAGCAGCATGATGGTGCCGTCCCGATTAAAAGTTTGCTGAAATTACACTGAACAAAAAAATAAAACGCAACATGCAACAATTAAAAAAGAAGGTAGGGGCGTGGATCAGAAAACCAGTCAGTATCTGGTGTGACCACCAATTACCTCACGCAGCGTGAAACATCTCCTTGCATAGAGTTGATCAGGCTGTTGATTGCGGCCTGTGTAATGTTGTCCAACTCCTCTTCAATGGCTGTGCGAAGTTGGTGGATATTGGCGGGAACTGGAACACGCTGTCATACACATCGATCCAGAGCATCCCAAACATGCTCAATGGGTGACATGTCTGGTGAGTATGCAGGCCATGGAAGAACTGGGACATTTTCAGCTTTCAGGAATTGTGTACAGATCCTTGTGACATGGGCATTATCATGCTGAAACATGAGGGGATAGCGGTGGATGAATTGCACAACAATGGGCCTCAGGTTCTTGTCACGGTATCTCTGTGCATTCAAAATGCCATTAATAAAATGGAATTGTGTTCGTTGTCCGTAGCTTATGCCTGCCCATACCATAACCCCACCACCACCACGGGTCACTCACAACGATGATCAGCAAACCGCTTACCCACACGACGCCATACACGCTGTCTGACATCTGACCGATATAGTTGAAACCAGGATTCATCCGTGTAGAGCACATTTCTCCAGCGTGCTATTGGCCATCGAAGGTGAGCATTTGCCCACTGAAGTCGGTTACGACCCTGGTGAGGAAGACGAGCATTAAGATGAGCTTCCCTAAGACGGTTTCTTTCTTTTTATTTAACCTTTATTTAACTAGGCAAGTCAGTTAAGAACAAATTCTTATTTACAGTGACGGCATACACATCTTCTACGGTTTCTGACAGTTTATGCAGAAATTATTTGGTTGTGCAAACCCACAGTTTCATCAGCTGTCCGGGTGGCTGGTCTCAGATGATCCCGCAGGTGAAGAAGCCAGATGTGGAGGTCCTGGGCTGGCTTGGTTACATGTGGTCTGCCGTTGTGAGGCCAGTTAGACGTACTACCACATTCTCTAAAACAACGTGGGAGTTGGAGTTACAGTTTCGCCAACGTTCTATTGCCGTTTGGACTCGTTCTATTCTCCAGCCTGTTGAGACTCTGCTGTTGGGACAGCTTTATGTAGGTCCGAACAGTTTGTGGGCACCGTTTGTCACCGTTATAGTGCAATTAATATTTTGTTTAGTGGTGTGTTGTGTTGTGTAGTGGCTTTGCTGGCATGCATTAAAAAAAAACACGTTTTTGGTTTGCCCCACCAAGATTTACATGCTAAAATTGCCAGTGCAAGACAGGATAAATATATTTTTTCAGGTGATAGATAATTAAACATGTTTTGTTTAGTTACTTTTCCTCAACTTGTTTCTCTAACTTTATAGTCCCTCTGCCTCTGACATCTCAGACACCGCAGCCTCCACCTTCAAACCGGCAGGTGAAACAAAACAGCTGGAGCTTGTGCTTTATTTAAATGCAAACATTAGCCATCCAGCTAGCTAGCTAGCCACGGCAAACAAACAGATTTAACATCAAAGTCCTGTAAATTTCACACTGAAGACAACCATATTTATGTGATTGTTGCTAGCTATCCCATAAAGCCATCACCGAAATCCACATATTGTCATCTTCTTCTGTGGTTTGGTAACTTCCTGTTCTTTGACAGGCTCTGGCTGTACTGAAGATGAAGCAAAGTTTGGAAAATATCTAAATATCTATATTGTGCTATTCTGTCAGCGGAGCCTTGTCTGGCAGCGAAACAGTTCATTCAGCCTCATTTACTGCCTTTTTAAAAAACATAGCTGATATGGCTGACTTGCTTAAACAACATTTGTGATTTCTAATGACAATTGAAATGTACAAACTATGGCATAAGGGGACGACAAGCAGATAAGTAATTTCGATTAAGACATTAATGAGCGGGCTAGGACGGACATAGTCAATATAACTATTTGTTCAGCACTTTTGAAATGTACAGCGACAGATTTCAAAACATGGGTCGATCTTACAGTGTTCTCCCTGTATACCAAGTCAGAACTGTAGGATAAATAAAGGGGGCATATAAGCAGACAATGAAAGCTCTTACAATATTCAATGATTACATTTCTCTAAAACAGGTTATAGGCTACATGTGCACCACCAAGTCAGAACAGTAGGAGAAATTCAGAGGTGAAAATAGACCAAATTATTAGGGTGAGGCACATGGGCTACTAACAGCTTACTACACAACATACACTTAGTATTACTTTCTTAGGTGCAGTATACATATCTCCCTGGCATATTACATCATTTATGCAGCAGCATACAATACATTTTTGGACTCACCTTGTTGTGCTGTGCTCACTTGAACAGGAAGGTGGCGCGGCGGTCCTTTGTGGGAAAATGTTGTCATCAAAGTCTGGCATTCTCTAGATTTATGGTGCTTTCAAGACAACTGGGAACTCAACAAATAAAACATAAATGTTGAATCATGATGACGTCAGTGATCTTCAGGTTGTAGCTCTAGAAAGAGGCCCGAGTTCCGAATGTACAATTCAGAGTTGGATAAAGGTTCAAAACGTATTTTCCCAGTGGTAACTTGGTTTTCCCGAGTTCCCAGTTGTCTTGAACTCACTAAAGTCCGATTTTAGTTAACAATTGTTTTGAGTGCGGCACAAATCATGCTTCATTGACAGCATGGCCAATGTTGAATGTTTATCATTTTTAACTAAGAAAAGAGACCCTTAATTTGAGACTTGGGACCACACCGCCACTCTACTGAATAGCAGGCAAGGATTGCATTGCAATGCATGCAGTTAGACACTGATTCCTTCCAAACCACTCATTGTTGAATTTGCGATTTCCAACTTGTTGTGTAATGTTTATGTCCAATAGCCAATGAGCACCGATACGTTTTATCTATAATTTCTCTTCATTATTTCTCTTCATATGACAAGGATTAAAAAGGATTTGCCAGTAGATTGTCCACTTGATTCATAATGATGACTGCTAGCTAAGATTTTGAAAGTATGATGTTGACGTGATCAGTCCAATCAAAGCTACTGTAGATATAATGTGATTTGACGTCATTTTATCTGTGACCAATGACCTTGAGCCTTCTTGCATGGGCACTTCTATTGTAACTCTATTGCAGCACCCAAGGGGCTTGAATGTTCTAGCTCTGCCCTTAGACTTGGCGGTGACCTAGTGTCCCCATGAGTGACAGAACACTGAGCCAGTCACAGCGCAACTCTCTGTATTTTCTGCTGGCCCGCCCCACCACCACAGAATGCACTGAGCTAGGCTGACATTTTGGAGCTGCCTTACTCAAGAAAACAAAAAAGAGACCATGTTTGTTCGCAGCTTTATTAACTCAACGATATATATATATTTTTTATATTGTTTGCAAACTGATATGTGACACGTAATAATGCCATAATAACATGCAAAACAGGTGCGGCTCTGCCCTGAATGACGGGTTGCCACTGCTGGTAACAAACAGATACATGACCTACAGCATGGTCAAGCAACTCTCTATGGTTTCCAACATTTTCTGACTACTAAACAACCATTGATTTAGAACCATGAAGAGTTACTGCAAGTGGAAAAGAATACAGGCCCTGTCTCCACTTTTCCAGCAACATTTCAACATCATCAAATCACCTATACTTAGTTTACACAGGGATAACTAAAAGAGACAAAATACAATTGAATCTAATCAACATAAACTAAATATGGCTGCCGATGGTACTGATTTGAGTGTGTGTGTGCGTGCGTGCAAGTAGAAAAACGTGTTGACACCCTACTTGTAGAGAAATGCCAATGCCATCCTCCTCTCTTTCATGTGGCTAAAACTGTCTGACTCTGTCATACAGTGCATGCTTTTAGTTTTTGTTGTCCATAGCTACCTGGCTAAAATGTTTACTCAATAGCCTAACTTCCTTTCTTGGGCAACAATGCACCAGGCCAGCTAGTTAACATTAGCCTAAATCTAGCTACATTGAACTTCCATCCTGTCGGGCCAGCGGCACAATGTATGAATTTATGATTGGATTAGAAGCCTCATTATAATCAATGGCCAGTACTGAGTATTATGTAAAACCACACGTCCAAATCCCTATCTCTATCCATGGCTAATTTAGGAAAGGGATGTTTTTAGCTAGCTAGCTAACTAGCTACCGGAGGACAACGACACATCAAATTGCAACAATTAAATGTTTTTCTGTAAATGACGTTCTGCTTTTGATGTGATGTGATTGGTGTGAAGCCAAATCCAAACTGGCTTCCCTTTACACTTTTTTTGGGTGTGCCAGGACCATTCACAGTTGAGCTCACTCAGTTTAGCCCAACACTGATTGGCTATTATTATTACTATTTTTTTGTTTTTATTATCAAGGGAGGCCAAATGCTTGCTTGCTGCCCTTGCATTCAATGCTGTGGGTGGCAACAATGTCATACTCTTTTTGACCTTACACCATAAGATAGATGGGTTACACATACTGAGACAGAGGGGCGCTGTTTCGCTCGCTCCGATGCTTTCTCCGGTGAGATACATTCAGCCTCTTGTGAATTGAAGAAAAATTGTGAAGCACAGAGACGAAAGATACAATATTTAATGTATGTTTTATTGGTACATTTTTGGGGGAAGCCTGGCTTCCCATGGCATCCATGAGTACTGATGTGCAAAGCTGATACAGACATACCTAAGACGACTCATAGCTGTAATTGCCGCCAAAGGTGCTTCTACAAAGTATTGTCTCAGGTGTGAAAACTTATTTACATTAGATAATAATAAATACTCTCTGAAGGCCCAGACATTCAGGAAAGCTTAATATTGCACTGCCTCCTCTCCGATCTTAGTGCTAGAGGCATCACTACAGATCCTAGTTTGATTCCAGGCTAAATCACAACCAGCCGTGATTGGGAGTCCCATAGGGCCAGGATAGGCCGTCATTGTAAATAAGACCAGTCACAATGTTTTAATCGGTTAGGCTACTTCACCACAGAGGGAGGGGGGTCTCTAATTGAACCATTCTCCTTTCTTTCTTTTTCTACCTTTATTTAACTATTTGTTTCAGTGGTAAATATGAAAATAAAATCTTATTCCAAAATAAATGAACACCCCCCCACCTCTCTGTCATAGTTTAAACCAGTGACAGTTGGTTCAGGCAGTAAGAGGGAGGCGAAGGGAGAGCCCTATCTCTGCCAACAATCTGTGAGGAATATTTGTATGGGGGGCAATGAGAGTGTTGAATTTAGTCACGATAAACATGAATTGCTATTTTGATACCTGAGGCTTATTTTACCTAATAGAAGTTTCTTAATGCTTAGATTGTTACAAGTGTATTTGAAAGAGAGCAACCAGGCTCTACATATTTGCTGGCCTGTAACCCACTGACACCACCCCCAGTTAGAGCGGAATAAGGCAGGCCAAGAGTTAACACATGCAGGGAACTTTATTTACCGACACACTGACTAAAATGAACATAGGGATGTACATGGGGATGTAGGTAGCCTAGCGGTTAGAGCGTTGGGCCAGTAACCAAAACGTTGTGGGTTTGAATACCTGAGCTGACAACATGAAAAAACCTGTTGATGTGTCCTTGAGCAAGGCACTTAACCCTAATTTGCTCCAGGGGCTGTCCCTGTAGGTAGGCTGTCATTGTAAATAAGAATTTGTTCTTAACTGACTTGCCTAGTTGAAAAAAAAAGACATTCATTTTTTCGTCAGTGCTTTCATGGTCATTCGATCTGGATTTGTGCCTTTGCTGACACCACTACAATATGGCGACCCACCCACAGGTTAATTTCCACACTGCCCACCCGCGGTCCAGTGGAGTATGGTTCCGGGGTATCCAGTGTTCTACTACCATGTGGATTATACCACCTCTCTGGAGCCTATGGCCCCTCTCCTCTACCTGTGGGATACTACTCAGAACCAGGTGGGACTGCAGTAACACCCAAATATGTGGACTATCAGGTAGCCACATTGTTGGTTTTCCCTTTTTTGAGTACAGGAAACATGTTTTGCTCACATGGAGCAGGATGTAATAGAGGCTTCCTCCGGTCAGGGGAGCCCTCTTCAACAGGATGTAATAGAGGCTTCCTCCGGTCAGGGGAGCCCTCTTCAACAGGATGTAATAGAGGCTTCCTCCGGTCAGGGCAGCCCTCTTCAACAGGATGTAATAGAGGCTTCCTCCGGTGAGGGGAGCCCTCTTCAACAGGTTGCAGTGGAGAACATGGAACAGTCATATGGAGTACAGCAGAAGGACGCAGCCTCTATTCTGCCTCTTCAGCCCCGGCACCATCGTCGGCCAAGGCTGCGACTGGGACCGGGCAGGGACACGTAATGTCCCCAGCCCCCGCTGGTTCTCAGGAGTGGCCTGGTACAGAGACTGAGCCCACCCCCGATGTCATTCCCGATCCTCCCTCCACTGCTGTGGAGTTTGGGGGAACCTTCTCCCCAGCTTGGGCAGCCTATGCGACTCCAGCAGCATCGCCATGCGGCAGTGAGCCTATGTTGTTGACCGGATCCTATTCCTCATCGGCACCAGATCATCACCAGCCAAAGCCTGATCCCATTAGGGGAACCAGCCACACCGCTAGCTACTGACAGCACCACCTCACCTGACCTAGCCACAGGCCTGCTGTACTCAACCCCAACGTAACCCCCGACCTAACACCAGAGGTGACCACCCAGATCCTGTCCCGGGGACACTACATATTCCTGCTCCTGGGATCCGAGCAAATCCACCATCTGCCCTGGACTCACCAGCACTACCTCCTGATTTGACCCTGACCCTAGATCTACCCCCAGGGCCTTCTATGGGGCTTTCCCTAGCCTCTCATCTGGTTCCTGCACTGGGACACATTTGGGGATCCACCGCCACCACGCCTGCTCCTATTTGCTGGGACTGCCCGCCTCTGTGGGGGAACAACTGCAGTGCCTTCTCTCCTCTGCTGGTGTATAACCCGCCTCTGTGGGGGAACTACCAGCGCCAGGCCTTCTCTCCTCTGCTGGGGTATGACCCGCCTCTGTGGGGGAACTACCAGCGCCAGGCCTTCTCTCCTCTGCTGGGGTATGACCCGCCTCTGTGGGGGAACTACCAGCGCCAGGCCTTCTCTCCTCTGCTGGGGTATGACCCGCCTCTGTGGGGGAACTACCAGCGCCAGGCCTTCTCTCCTCTGCTGGGGTATGACCCGCCTCTGTGGGGGAACTACCAGCGCCAGGCCTTCTCTCCTCTGCTGGGGTATAACCTGGCTCTGTGGGGGAACCACTGCCATGCCTGCTCTCCTCTGTTGGGGCACAACACGCCTCAGTTAGGGAGCCACCGCCACCTGCTCTCTTCCCCGGCCACCTGTGCCATCCTGGCCTCCCTCCGGCGCCCAAGGGGGAGCCTCCCGTCGTCACCTCACTTGTTACAGTGGGCTGGCCCTACTCTGATATGCTATCCATATGGCTGCTCATGACCTGTCGCTGATGGGGTAACTAAACGGGGGGGACCCCCACTACTGACATTACAGCAGTTTTTTTAATATGCTGCACATATTTAGAGGTGGCTGTTACAGAATCCCCCTGCCGAGGGTGCTGTAGGACTAATTTCCTGTGTGTGTTGTTTGGCTTCAGCCAATCAGACTCCCTCATGCACCCCACACTCTACCTATGCACTGATCACACATTTTCTGATTGGTCAGATGCTCATAGCTAGCCCTGCACTGGTCAGACAGGTCCGTAGCATACTCCCGCAAGGGTATAAATATTGCCCTGAGCCTGATGGTGTTATCGTGGGTGGAGTTATGTGCATGGAATGCGTAAACACAAAGTAAGTTGTTGTTGTTGTTGTTGTTTAGCTTTGTATATTTCTACATAGCTATTACTATGTTATACGCTGAAGTTGTTATAGCCTCATTGTATGGTATTAGGTAACATGTTTACATATGATTACATTTACAGCAGCACTCTTTGGACGCTGGAATTATTTTGGTGTGGACAAACTTGCGCAGGTAGCCTACTTTTTTAAGTGATTTGTTTGACAATCATATGAAAAAAAATCATGACTGGTTGTGTTCATGCCTCATTAAAAAGGTAAGACATGGTTACCTTTAAAATACATCTATACTATTAGGCCCATAAAAAATGCGTGCACAAGCAAGCGTGTGTCACGTTATAATTCACACTCTGCATCCTGTTACAAAACACCAAAAAGTTGAATGACATTTAATGACAAGTCTTCAATACTGAGTACAAGGTAGGGAGGGATGTATTTTTTTTATTTTTTTTTATTTAACCTTTAATTAACTAGGCAAGTCAGTTAAGAACAAATTCTTATTAACAATGACAGCCTACCTACAGGGTCAGCCCTGTTTGTAGAGATTGACATAGTATATTTGATTGTGGTGTTGAAAAAGCAAACCATTGTGTTGAAGCGCCCAAAATTGGTATGCTTTGCTTATTGGTTTTGTGGTTCATTGGCACAGAAGAACCTGGACTCAGGGATAGACGTAAAATAGTAAATGCAAATCCTGGAAACTCTGAATAAGTATGATATGTTACATTTCGTATGATATGTATTAATTTGTGGATGTCCATCATCTATTTCGTATGATATGTTACAAATACAATTCGTACAATATGTTACGAATTTGCTAAACTGAAATGTTACGAATTCCAATTTGTTATGGCTAACATTAGCTAAGTGGCTAACGCTAATGTTGGCTAGGTGGCTACAGTTTAGAGGTTAAGGTTAGGGTTAAGAATTAGGTTATATTTAGGGTTAGTTGTCCTTGATGAGATACGAACACACTAGACGTTCGCGTTATACGCCTACCCATCCTCCCCGACCAACCACCCTACTTAACCTTCTGTCTTATGTAACCATACCAAAGGTAACATATCATACTAATTTGAGTGTTACGGATTTACATTTAATATATTACATCTAGACTATGAGACCAGGCTGCACATAAACCTGTTTGTGGAAAATTTGTTGCATATATTCTATATAATTATAAATACAGCCTCAAAATATAGAAAATCTGATTTCCCCCCTAGATGATCATCGTCTGCAGCCGACTCTGATCGTAGTGTAATGAAACAGGGAGAGTGAGCTCATCCGTTGGTTGGCGAACTCTCAACCTTCTGGCCGGTAGCCATGCATGGCATCGACTGTGCCACAAAGGCATGCTGAAGTGTTTATAAGCAGAGGGTCGCTACAGTAATTGTTATTTGTGGTCTTAAACATTATTTTGAGTGAATTCAATGATGGGAGAGGGTGTGCAATTGGTTTTACAGTACGTCACTACACACCTTCAGTATGTACCAATCACTGTGCACAATCAGCCAAGCATTAACCAATGAGATTCATAGTATCATTTAAATTGACAAATGTCCACCTACTCTTTGCTGTTTGCCAGTTATGACGAACAAAACCAAGCAACATTTATTTCTCTTCTTTATTAGAGATTTTCCATCCTGTTGTAAAAAAGCTAATTTGACCTCCGTATACATTCACTTGTCACAGTATATGTGTTGCTCATCTTTATAAGTGCCAGACAGTTTCAAACCGTTTAAGGTCTTATTAATATAATTTTTTTCTGAAATCATGTAGATGCTGTCCTGGAACTTTTAAGTGGAGTCATATTCTTTCTATACATAAAACAAATTAATAAAAATAACTAAAGCCCAGAAAAATGTATTTAAGGCCCAAAATAAAGTTGCCTAGTAAAAAAAAAAGAATAGAAACCAGAGAAGCAGCACTAGCATACATGCACAACATTTGTCAATAAGCTTCCAAGACTTTGAAGGAGGAGAACGGCTTGACAAAGTGGTAGTCGAGGTTCCCACAGTGGGGGCACTGCTGCACGTTGCTGTACTCTGAGAAGTACTGCATCCCCACCCTGACGTCTATGACCGGCTTGCCACAGTGCTTGCAGTTCAGACGGGCCTAAGGGTACAAAGAGAGGAACTGGCTATGGATCTGCAGTAGTTGATAATATCAATGAGACTAATTGATGGAAACAGATCTAGCCACAACACATTACAAGTAAACAGTACAGCAGCCTGCCATCTCCGAATGCCACCCGTTGACCATGCAGATGCTGACCCCATAAGATGAACTTCAAACTCCTCATGAGAAGAAAAAGATGTGTTGAGGAATACTAAGTAGCCTACTCGCCTGACAACATGGTGTGGCGGCCAGTATATCGTAGGTGTACATCGTCCCCAACTGGTGCCAGCTCCCATCCCATCTGGACTTGCACTTTATACAGACAATTTTGTGGACTCCCTCCAGACAGTCGACACAGATTGCATACAGGTGCATCAGCCTCCCTTCACAAGAGAGACAATAGTGTTATTTAATAGAATCTACAATAAGCCCTACAGCGTGAAAAAGAAATGCATGAATGTGATTTCACTGTAACGCATATTAATCATGCATATCAAAGCCTTACGATCAAAGCAACATCATCCATCCACCGTTTGAATTCACATCCATGTGGTGGATAGATACCAAGAAGCTGGAAAACTGGATAGATTGACTTGATTGATATGTATGATATGCTTGATCACATCCATGTGACATAACCATTTAATTTAGTTCTCAATTAAGGTAATTCATTGTATTGTGCCAAATTTATTATGGTGTGTCCTTATCTTAAATATATGCAAGACATGACATCCTATATGCAGACCAGACTAACAAATCAAATTCACAAACAAATGTGTTATTCTGGACACCTTTCGAAGTTACACTAAAACTTGCAAATCTGAAAACAGCTGTGGTCCAAATAATTTGCTTGCAGCCCCATACCGTAGCTCCTGAGGCCTTAACTGCTGTCAACAGTAAGCCGGAACTTATCACCGTGCACATGTTTCTACCTCAGCAGGAAGCTTGTGTCCAAGCCAATCATTTTCAATGTTGTAATTACAGGTCTACTGAGATTGTTTGTGGGAAAATATGTCCACAGAATATCAAACAAGAATGATGGCATTTTCAATTTGAAATATTTGAGATTGTAGCCTTGTATCACAAAATACAGTTGAAGTTTACACACACTTACAGTTGAAGCCGGAAGTTTACATACACCTTAGCCAAATACATTTAAACTCAGTTTTTCACAATTCCTGACATTTAATCCTTATAAACATTCCCTGTTTTAGGTCAGTTAGGATCACCACTTTATTTTAAGAAAGTGAAATGTCAGAATGATAGTAGAGAGAATTATGTATTTCAGCTATTATTTCTTTCATCACATTCCTAGTGGGTCAGAGGTTTACATACACTAAGTTGCCTTTAAACAGCTTGGAAAATTCCAGAAAATTATGTCATGGCTTTATTAGCTTCTGATAGGCTAATTGACATCATTTGAGTCAATTGGAGGTGTACCTGTGGATGTATTTGGGAGCAATTTCCAAACGCCTGAATGTACTATGTTCATCTGTACAAACAATAGTACGCAAGTATAAACACCATGGTACCACGCAGCCGTCATACATCTCAGAAAGGAGACGCGTTCTGTCTCCTAGAGATTAATGTACTTTGGTGTGAAAAGTGCAAATCAATCCCAGAACAACAGCAAAGGACCTTGTAAAGATGCTGGAGGAAAAAGGTAAAAAAGTATCTATGTCCCCAGTAAAACAAGTCCTATATCGACATAACCTGAAAGGCCGCTCAGCAAGGAAGAAGACACTGCTCCAAAACCGCCATAAAAAAGCCAGACTACAGTTTGCAACTCCAAATTGGAACAAAGATCGTACTTTTTTTGTCTACTGGTCTGATGAAAAAAATAAAATAGAACTGTTTGGCCATAATGACCATCGTTATGTTTGGAGGAAAAAGGGGGAGGCTTGCAAGCTGAAGAACACCATCCCAACCGTGAAGCTTTGGAATGACAGCTCATGTTGTGGGGGTGCACTTCACAAAATAGATGGCATCATGAGGAAGGAAAATTATGTGGATATTTTGAAGCAACATCTCAAGACATCAGTCAGGAAGTTAAAGCTCGGTCGCAAATGGGTCTTCCAAATGGACAATGACCCCAAACAAACTTCCAAAGTTGTGGCAAAATGGCTTAAGGACAACAAAGTCAAGCTATTGGAGTGGCCATCACAAAGCCCTGACCTCAATCCTATAGAACATTTGTGGGCAGAACTGAAAAAGCGTGTGCGAGCAAGGCCTACAAACCTGACTCAGTTACACCAGTTCTGTCAGGAGGAATGGGCCAAACTTCACCCAACTTATTGTAAGAAGCTTGTGGAAGGCTACCCGAAACGTTTCACCCAAGTTAAACAGTTTAAAGGCAATGCTACCAAATACTAATTGAGTGTATGTAAACTTTTGACCCACTGGGAATGTGATGAAAGAAATAAAAGCTGAAATAAATAATTATCTCTACTATTATTCTGACATTTCACATTCTTAAAATAAAGTGGTGATCCTAACTGACCAAAGACAGGGAATTCTTACTAGGATTAAATGTCAGGAATTGTGAAAAACTGAGTTGAAATATATTTGGCTAAGGTGTATGAAAACGTCCGACTTCAACTGTACATATGAGTCTGCTGATTCTGGTAAGTGTTTCAAATTCAGTTCCTCAGAGACAGACATTGTTCCAAAGGCCTACCTTGCAGGTGGCACGGCACATCATACTCGATCTCTTCATGTCTAGAGGGGCTCAGGAACAGGGTCCCATCCACCAGGGGGAACTGCTCAAAGACAGGCAGGGTGCGGTGGCACAGGGCACAGTTGACCATGTTCCTGTGGCTGGCGCTCAGAGCCGACAGGATGTACCTCCTCAGGTCCTCTCCCTGGCCCGCCTGGGCATCATCCTCCATACGTACGTGGTAGGTGTTCAGCTTGTGTCTGGGAATGTGAGTCAGCAGCTCTGTGAGGTCCAGCCTTCGCAGGAACTGCACTGAGTTGTCCCCCAGGGTGAGTCTGGGCAGAGGAAAGATGGTGTGATCCAGGTGGCCTCCGCGACCCAGCATGCCGCTTGCCAGCATGTGCTTCCGGTGGCTGTCCATGTGCACTGCATTCTTCAGGAACTCCCCCAGGTGCCGGGAGCTGCGGGGCCCTGCGAAGGCGGGCGGGGAGAAGAAGGAGAAGCCTGACGGAGGGGACTGGCCCGGGGACTCACAGGGTGAGCGGGGCTCCAGGCTGCTTCCACAGAACATGCCTCTGTGGCCTCTCTCCTGAGAATTCTGCCGATCCACTGACTGTCTGCGAGGTAGCTCCTGACTGGATGCTCTGTGAGACAGCTTACTGCACCCATGTAGCTTGCCCCTTTTAGGGTCATCAGGTGGATCAAACCCACCTCCACATGCACTCCCTCCAGCTCCAGTTGAGCTGCTCAACTTCCCCAGGCTCTTCTCCAGAGGCATCTTCTTCTTTACCCCTGTCATGCGCTTCACCTGATACCAGTCCGTGTCTTTCTTAAGGTGGCCCTGGCCGCAGCGGCAGGAGCAGAAGCGAAAGGCCAGGTCGTATCCCTTCTTAGTCCACATGTTCTGCCGGCACTGCTTCTCGTTCCAGCTGCGAGCCCTTCCAATGCAGTTGAACTGGACTAGGATGCTGCTCTCCCACTCGTAGAAGCACTGCAAGTGCATCCAGTTGCCATAGGGGCAGCTATCACTGTTGCACACTACACGTTGATAGTCATCCTTCTCAAGGTCAATGTCTCTGGCCAGACTGCACACAAGAGGGGTAGCACAGGGGGCCTCTGCTGGACACAAAACAAAACAGAGTTACTATATCACTCATGAACATATTATAACATCTTCATATGAAGTATGGCTTGAAAATAAAAACAAACATGAGCTTTGAGGAACAACATTCACTTTGGACATATCACAGAGCAACAAAATGATGTTAGACATAATAGATGTAATTCATGCTATAAAGACTAACTCCTTGGAATGCAATGTTGAAAATATTCCATGTTGTTAGTGAATGATTCAAGACTGAAACATCAATGCAGAGCCTGTCTGGAACTTAACATTAAGCAGTAATGGACTGTGTGAACATGAAAAAAATAAGAAGAATGCTAACGGAATCTGTGTTATCTTGCAACGTAAGAGACATCATCATTGAGCATGGATACACATCAGACAGGTAAACCCATCACTACAGCCAAGTGAGTGGGAAAGTACTTCATGAAAATGTGGCCTTGAACCATTCAGGGGAGACCTTTAAAGTATTTAAAGAAGGACTACACTCATAGAAAAAAGGGTTCCAAAAGGGTTCTTTGGCTGTCCCCATAGGAGAATCCTTTTTGGTTCCAGGTACAACCCTTTCAGGTTCCATGTAGAACCCTCTGTGGATTGGCTCTACATTGAACCCAAAATGGTTCTACAAGGAACCAAAAGGGTTCAATCTGGAACCAAAAATTGTTCTTCAGACAGCTGTAGAACCCTTTCAGGTTCTAGAACATTCTGGTCTCATAGATTACAAATAACATAGTAAACAAAAATCCAGTACACTAAAATTAGTATGATATGTTACGGTTGGTATGGTTACATAAGACAGAAGGTTACATAAGGCAAGAATGAAAGTAGGGTGGCTAGTCAGGGTGGATGGGTAACGCAAATGTCTACCAACCCAAAGGTTGCGTGTTCTATTCTCATCACGGATAACCTTAGCAACTACTTAGTGCTTTTTAGCTACTTAGCATGTTAGCTAAACCTTCCCCTAACCTTTTCGCCTAACTCATAACCTTAACCCTAACCCCTAGCCTAATTAATGTTAGCCTTATCCATTTAGCCACCTAGCTAACATTAGCCACAACGAATTTGAGTCGTAACAAATCATACAAGTCGCAAATTCATAACATATTGTATAAATTGCAATTCGTAACATATCATATGAATTGTAATTCGTAACATATCATTTGAAGTGGTTAACGACGTTCACCAATTCATAACGCTGCAGATAGCAATACTTGTGATTTGAAAAGTCATAGTCAATCGATCAATAACATAATACTTTTAGCAAAACATTCTATCTTTAATTTACAATCTGTAGACACTATGAGAATAGAAAGGTTCAGAACTTTTGTGAAGCATCACAGTTGAAGAATATATGGCAAATAGAAATATGGATGGTGTTAAGAGATAAATGGGAGGAGTTGAATGGAGCTGAAGGGTGGGACTAATAACAACAAGATAACAAATGTAAACAAATGGGTAGTTTGAGCCCTGAATACTGATTGGCTGACAGCCGTGGTATATTTGAGCATATACCACGGGTATGACAAAACATTTATTTTTACTGCTCTAATTACGGTAACCTGTTTATAATTGCAATAAGGCACCTCAGTGTTTGTGGTATATGGCCAATATACCACGGCTAAGGGCTGTATCCAGAAGTCTACCATCCATTTCATATGATATGTTACGTTTTACAATTCGTATGATATGTTACGAATTGCAATTCTTACAATATGTTACATATTTGCTTAATGTATAATATTTTACAAATTCCAATTTGCTGTGGCTAACGTTAACTAGGTCGCTAGGTGTCTTAACGTTAGCTAGGCTTGGGGTTAGGGTTAGGGGTTACGGTTAGGTTTAGGGGAAGGGTAGCAAAGTAGCTATAAAGTAGTAACTAGTTGCAAAGTTGCTAATTAGTTAAAATTGCCTGTGGTGAGATTCGAACAAGCAACCTCTGGGTTGCTAGCTAGATGTTCACGTTAAACACTCACCCATCCACCCCGACCAATCACTTTCGTTTTTGCCTTAAGTAACATTCTGTCTATTGAGCCATACCAAACGTAACATATCATACTAATTGACGCATCCCGATATACGTTTACTATGTTACGCTAGTCTAAGAGACCAGGCTGAATGTTGAATGTGTGTGTCGTGATATGGCAGCGCATTGAGCTCCATGTCAACGCATCATTAAATTACCAATACCTAATGCTCGTTGCCAATAATGCAATAACACGTGAGTTAGGTACAGTCGATGACAACAACTACGTTTGAAGCAACGTAAGCTTATGTCGTCTCGTGCGTATACAATAAAACCCATTGCAATAACTTTGGTCACGCATGTTTTGACAGAATGTCACTCTTACCACTTGTATGCTCGTTGAACGGTGCAGCTGTAGCCCCCAATAATGTTGTTGTTACCCCTGGTGCTCCTCCTGTTGCGGCAGCACTGGCTCCATTTTCTTGTTCATCTCCACTACTATTCGTGCGTTTATTTCTCTTCCCCTTGTTGCTTTTCTGGTTGGGCATTTTACTGAGCCTGATGTGAATAATTTCAACCTATAAACGACTGTCTGACATTCCTGCGGATTCCATTGGAATCCCAATTGAAATGCAATGATTCTCTGTTCTTGATTGCAGGTGGTACTGCAGCTATATCACCATCCAGATTTCTGCAATTGTGACAGCAAAGGTAACATACGAAGAAGGCGTGTCCGTTTCTTGTTTTGATTCCTGCTCTGAATGTAGATCGGTCAGGCGCTGTTCTGTTTTCCTCCTGCCTCCATGACGAAACACGGCCCCGCCCCCCGACCCATAGCTGTAAGTTATTATTAGATCGAGCAAGGGAGTCCCAAGTAAAGGGGCCTGGTAGGAAGGGGAATCCACGGTAATACCTCGGGATCAAGTCAATGCTTTATCTGGTTTATCTGAGGCTACAGTTGCAGTCATAATCTTCTATGGCCTTGCCAACAATAAATTGATTACTTCAGTGCAGTCAGCAGTGCAGACTTAGTCTGCAGTTGCACAGCCTACTGTCCTTTTCATTAATACAAATGTTCTTCAGTAATACAGTAGAAGCAGAGTGCAAAGTAATAACACAGCATAAGGCTACAAAAATATAGATACATGTATGCAATGCATCTGTTGTATTGGGCAAAAAATCTGACTGCAAAGTGTAGGGTTGTTCTTTATTCACCATAGAGAGAGAGAGAGAGAGAGAGAGAGGGGTGAGAGAGAGAGCTCTTAGGAATGTATTATTGCCATTATAAGACAATAATGGACTTTGGAAAGGAACTGCACTAATGATCATACATACTGTAAATGCATTGTATTAATTCAGAGAAAAATTGTGCATGGCACAATACTAAGTATGTGTTTCCTAACGGTAACACCATGCACTGGAAAAACTAAGTGCTTCAAGAGAGGCTTTTGCAAAATCAATATGTGCAAAAGCCTCCCTTGAAGCACTTGCAATCTTAGTTTCTCCAAAGAATTCCACAAGTCCACAATAGGTAGCAAAATTACCATGGAAACAATAAATGAAATTGCCATTTGGTGATTCCTGTAAGGGCTAAAACAGGAGGAATTTGTTTCCTAAAAAGTCTAGTCGTAGTTCAACCCCTATAAAATACAATATTCTAATGTGCGTTAGAAAATGTTACATTCTCTGCCATTAAGTTTGTAGTGCTAAAAATGTATCAAAATGTTCGATTTATGATCCCTGGTAGATGTAATAGTAACTCCTCAAAGAAACGATTGACGTATCACCTGAATAATAATAACCATCAGCTTCATTCTTGTAGGAGTGTGATGTCAACATTGTCATGGACACCTTGCAGGAGCAGCTCCCCTTCTATTGCAATGATCTTCTTCCTCTTGGCAGCCCTCAGAGTCCCAACCAAAGCCTCAAAGATATTGGCGCACTTATCGTCATTGAACAGGACACCAAATTTGACACTAGTTTGTCCATCTGATGTGTAAAACAAAAGTAGGGTTCAGTAAGGAGAAATTAACTTTCCTAAACTGTGAACGTCTATGACATTATGTTTAGTTTCCACTAACACTGCATGGTAATTGCAGGACTTCCCCACCTAGCTCCATCTCCCCACCAAAACATTCATCATTAGTATATACAGTGGATCAAACTGAAACTATACACTCCAAAATAGGCTGTGGCAGCTGAGAAGCAGATAAGGGGAAGCATGGCTCTGTAAACAAACATTAAAGCCAGAGGATTTTCAACGGCAGGAGAGAGCAGGAGAGAGCAGGAGGTAGCGGAGCTAATATGAGATGAAACAGCCCGAGATGAGTTCACAAACGGCAGCTGCACCTGCTCCAGAGTCCAATGGCGGCGAGCTTTACACCACTCTAGCCGATGCTTGGCATTGCG
The DNA here is from genome assembly GCA_023634145.1 of Thymallus thymallus. Classification (NCBI taxonomy): domain Eukaryota; kingdom Metazoa; phylum Chordata; class Actinopteri; order Salmoniformes; family Salmonidae; genus Thymallus; species Thymallus thymallus. The sequence goes on along the minus strand of CM042411.1, from coordinate 3,468,449 downwards.
CATAGTGATCTTAGGCTTGTGTGCGGATGCTTGGCCATGGAAAACCATTTCATGAAGCTCCCGACGAACAGTTATTGTGCTGACGTTATTTCCAGAGGCAGTTTGGAACTCGGTAGTGAGTGTTGCAACCACTTCACAATAACAACATTTACAGTTGACCAGGGCAGCTCTAATAGGGCACAAATTTTACGAACTGACGTATTGATAAGGTGTTCATATGTTGTTGAGTGGCAATAAATATGTGTTCATTATCACTCTAACCAGAGCCTCAGGCCAGGGTGAAGATAGCTAGACACAGACAGATAGATAGATTGATAATAGCTCATCTCAAAAACCTATTCATATTTCATTTGAGCACCACTAGTAGTTTTGTGTGATGTTTGATTCAATACATCAGTCATTTGCATCTGCATTAACCTCTATGGGATCGGTGTCCCTATACCGGGACGGTTGCTGGTCAATATGCAATATGTGACTAGAATGGTGTTGTAAACAAGACAACTTTCCAGGACGTAGATATGCCTTAAATGGGCAGAAAGCTTACATTCTTGTTAATCTAACTGCAGTTTCCAATTTACAGTAGCTATTACAGCTAAAAAAAAGACCATACTATTGTTTGAGGATAGTGCACAACAACAAAACACTTTTATCACAGCAACTGGTTTGGTACATTCACCTCTGAAGGTAAATAATGTACTTACATTCAGTAATCTTGCTCTGATTTATCATCCTGAGGGTCCCAGAGATAAAATGTAGTGTATTTTTGTTTGAAAAATCTATTTTTATATTCAAATGTAGGAACTGAGTTCCAACAGTTTGACCCCACTGCTGTCTCTGGATCCACAATCACCCCGCCAGGCCAACTAGATGTGTGAAGGTTAATGTATTTTCTGTAAAGGAGATAATGATCCATTATGTATGACATTCCTGGGAGTGTGTAAACTAAAAAATGTTTATTACCATAGCATATTTGTATGTTCTCTATAGTTATGTACTTGAAAATGTATACATTGACCAATTCGGCACATTTGGGAATACTCCTGGCATACAAAATATTGTGTAGTGATGTAATTCTTCACTGGATCAGTCTTGCACACATACTGCTGCCATCTGGTGGACAACATCTAAATTCCACCTATATCACTGTCTGGCCTTTCTCTTGCATTTCAAAGATGATGCAAAAACAAAAATAATAGAAAACACGTTTGCGGGATGAACTCTATTCGATCATACTGCAGAACACCCCGGCACTAAACAGCAGGTTTCCATTGACCTAGGTTCAAAAACAATGTCGCAAAAAACTCTTATCGAGGTGTAGCCTAACGGAAACGGCAGATATAGCGGATCATTTTTCTAAAGATTGACTAAAATGTTAGCCGTTTGACGGGGTGGATTTTTCTTTTGTCAAACTTCTTTTAATGCGACAAATGATGACGGAAACTGGGAATTATTAGAATATGGCAAATATTAACCAATTATTGCATACTATAACACATAATATCTGGTAAAAGATAATACAAACAAAAAAACGGGTTTTCTATTATTCTTTTTTTGCATCATCAGAAAGGCCAGACAGTGATGTAGGTGTAATTTAGAATGTGTATTAAGTAAACTATTATTACCCTCACTTATATCATACGTACATTTAGCTATTTAAGTATTTCTCTTCCATCGACCTGTATAGTATAGGTAACCATGCAAATATTCCTTATTTATCTATCAACTTGCAATATATATATATTTTAAATTCGCCATTCACCCATACTATGCAATGCCTTTTTATAGCTTTTTGCACTCCAGACTTCTTGTATTTTTATACTTTTTCATACTGCCGCTCTATGTATCATGTATCGTGTATCTGTCTTTTGTGCATTTCGTTCTGGCATTTTGCACCTACCCTGTGTTTTTTCGTAGCTGCTTGACGAAGAAATATCCCCTCGGGGATCAATATCCATCCATCCATCCATCCATCCATCCATCCATCCTGGCTTTCGCGGCTACCTGAGACATGAAACAAATAGGTGGGAGGTCATACAGCCTGTTTTTGTTTTAGTTGTGACGTCAGTACGTCCAGGTAACTCACCATAGCATTTTCTATGGGAACTTTCTATATGTCAACATACAATCACTGGACAAGTTAATGGAAACATATTTTATTTTTATCAAAGACAAATGACGATGGAAACAGAGTTTTTCGAATAAAGGATGATTGCCGGGACTTGTGATGTCACGGGGTAACTATAAAGCTCCACTCCACATTGAGTTCTAAATGTCTACTGCTTGCAACTATTAAAAATGGTGTTTCTCTTTCAAGAATTGCTTCACCTTGCTTTTATGATTGGCTGGCAAGTTTCACCATCCAATTATTTCTGATCTACAGGAGTGCAAGTTTCACAATGCCACGGACTGTGGCAATACGTTGGCACGTGAGTTATTAGAATATGGCAAATAAGAAGTGGTGGAAAAAGTACTCAATTATCATACTTGAGTAAAAGTAAAGATACTTTAATAGAAAATGAATCAAGTAAAAGTGAAAGTCACCCAGTAAAATACTACTTGGGTAAAAGTCTAAAAAGTATTTGGTTTTAAATATACTTAAGGATCCTAAATAAATGTAATTGCCATTTCAAACTCCTTATATGAAGCAAACCAGACGGCACAATATTATTTTTCTTGAAGGATAGCCAGGGGTATTACTCCAACACTTTACAAACAAAGCATTTGTGTTGAGTGAGTCTGCAAGATCAGGGGCAGTAGATGACCAGGGATGTTCTCTTGATAAGTGTGTGAATTGGACCATTTTCCTGTCAAAATGTAACAAGTATTTTTGGGTGTCAAAAAAGTACATTATTTTCTTTAGGAATGTAGTGAAGTAAAAGTAAAAGTTTGCAAAAATATCAATAGTAAAGTAAAGTACATATACTTAAGTACTTTACACCACTGCAAATAAGGCTACCTGAGACATGAAACAGATAGGTGGGAGGGCAGACAGGCTGTCACAAATGTATTAATGCCCAATTTGCCTAAATGTGTAATGGAAACACTTCAACCACTACATTTTTATTCGACACTGTAGGTTTTTGCGAAAAAGTTATTTATGATGTGTCATCATTACATCCAGCTTTTTTTTTTTTTTTATCATTACGCCCAGCTGCTTTTATCGACTCAATATAGTTAAATGGAAATGTACCCTAGCAGGCAATCGTAGCATCTATTTTCTATGCAAACTTTCCAAATGTTTTTATTTGTCAAAACGGCAGTCAAACATCGATCATCGTGTCACCAGAATAAGTCTCGACATTTATTGGAAAGGAGCATCAAGCTCATACCATGTACTTTCACCACCCTGTTAAATTCATCATCATTTATTTAATGTGTAGCCCAATAAGCGGGTTTCCTGAGTCGTAGTGGGAGGACCACACACATGTCATTATGTGACTCCAAGTTTACTTCGGTATGACGGTTATTATATCAATATTTGCGCATAAAGGCGTTTCCACCGCTATTGGCTAGAACTCACGTAAAACCTACATGATGGGATTATTATTATGGACAAAAGAGCGAGATTATTTTCATTTGTCAAATGGCAGCCAAACATCGAATATCATGTCACCAGAATAAGACCCTCGATATTTATTGGAAAGAAGCATCAAGCTCATCACCTTGCACTTATAATTATAATGTATTTAATCTGTAGCCTAATAAACGCACGCTTTCCCAACGAGTGGTAGTGGGAGGACCACACAACATGTCATCACGTGACTCCAAATTCACTTAGATATGATATCAATATTTGTGCATAAAAATACCCTTACGAAAAAGATTGCAGCCAGAGTGCAGTATAACTGCAATATGGTGCAAATACTGTGTCCAAAATAACACAGTTTTTGTTACTGCAGTAATTTTGCAGTGTAACTGCAGTTATTCTGCAATTACTGTGTCCAAAACACCACAGTTGACTGCAGTTACTGCACTTTTACTGCAGTTTCAAAACTGTAAGGGTATTGATATAATAACCAAGCATTTCAAGCGACAGCTGTCATATAATTAATTTTACAGACACAAAATTATCCCACCTTGTCTCGCGTATTTTGTCAACATTTGGAAAGTTTACCGAAACATTTTCTGTTTCCATCAGGCCTGTCATAAAATGTTTTATTAAGTTAATGAAACAGACCTAGTTAATGAAACAGACCTAGTTAATGAAACAGACCTAGTTAATGAAACAGACCTGCCCAGCCGCACAGCAGATCGGACTAAGACAACAGGTTGCACATTTTTTTACTTGAGAAATACTGCACCAAACACCTTAGCTGATGTAAAATTGCTTGACTAAAACCTTCTCGGCAAAAACGTCAACATTAATTACAGATTCCTTGATTTATCTTAGATTCATTTTGACTATTGTCAGGAATTGATACTGGATTTGTGCCTATGGTGACTCACAAACATCCGTAACTGCTACATCGAACCACACTCTTAATGAGCGACAAAAAAACACATGCGGAATTGGTGCATTCAGTCCCTCTTTAAAGGATGTATTCCACAGTTTTGTCAGAAGGGTGCAACTGCAGCCCTTAATTCGGGGCGTTCCTGCATGTGGGCATTCCTGGAACTGCAGGAACCCTTCTTTATACTTCTATTGGTCCAATTTTAAACTGGTTAAATGTAACTAAATTCCTCTAAAATGTAATCTCCCTCTAGAATGTAGTCTACGCACAGTGGCTTGGAAAAGTATTCACCCCCCTTGGCACATCTAGCCACTGGGATTTTTGCTCATTCTTCAAGGCAAAACTGCTCCAGCTCCTTCAAGTTGGATGGGTTCCGCTGGTGTACAGCCTTCTTTAAGTCATACCACAGATTCTCAATTGGATTGAGGTCTCGGCTTTGACTAGGCCATTCCAAGACATTTAAATGTTTCCCCTTAAACCCCTTGAGTGTTGCTTTAGCAGTATGCTTAGGGTCATTGTCCTGCTGGAAGGTGAACCTCGTCCCAGTTTCAAATCACTGGAAAACTGAAACAGGTTTCCTTCAAGAATTTCCTGACCAGATTTTTTTCTGACCAGTTTCCCACATCCCCACAGCATGGTGGTGGCAGGATGGTGTTCTCGGGGTGATGAGAGGTGTTAGGTTTGCGCCAGACATAGCGTTTTCCTCGATGGCCAAAAAGCTACATTTTAGTCTCATCTGACCAGAGTACCTTCTTCCATATGTTTGGGGAGTCTCCCACATGCCTTTTGGCGAACACCAAACGTGTTTGCTTATTTTTTTCTTTAAACAATGGCTTTTTTCTGGCCACTCTTTCGTAAAGCCCAGCTCTGTGGAGTGTACGTCTTAAAGTGGCCCTATGGACAGATACTCCAATCTCCGCTGTGGAGCTTTGCAGCTCCTTCAGGGTTTTCTTTGGTCTCTTTGTTGCCTCTCTGAATAATGCCCTCCTTGCCTGGTCCGTGAGTTTTGGTGGGCAGCCCTCTCTTGGCAGGTTTGTTGTGGTGCCATATTCTTTCCATTTTTAAATAATGGATTTAATGGTGCTCCGTGGGATGTTCAAAGTTATAACCCAACCCTGATCTGTACTTCTCCACAACTTTGTCCCTGACCTGTTTGGAGAGCTCCTTGGTCTTCAAGGTGTCGCTCGCTTGGTGGTGCCCCTTGCTTAGTGGTGTTGCAGACTCTGGGGCCTTTCAGAACAGGTGTATATATACTGAGATCATGTGACAGATCATGTGACACTTAGATTGCACACAGGTGGACTTTATTTAACAAATTATGTGACTTCTGAAGGTATTTAGGGGCTTCAAGGTGGTGAATACATATAAATGCACCACTTTTCCGTTCTTTATTTTTTCAGACTTTTTTTCATTTCACGTCACCAATTTGGACTGTTTTATGTTTATGTCCATTACATGAAATCCAAATAAAAATCTATTTAAAGTACAGGTTGTAATGCAACAAAATACTCGAGGCAAAGATGAACGGAGCAAAGTACAGAGATCCTTGATGAAAACCTGCTCTAGAACGCTCAGGACCTCAGACTGGCGGCAAAGGTTCACCTTCCAACAGGACGACGACCCTAAGCACACAGCCAAGACAATGCAGGAGTGGCTTCGAGACAAGTCTCTGAATGTCCTTGAGTGGCCCAGCCAGAGCCCGGACTTGAACCCGATCGAACATCTCTGGATAGACCTGAAAATAGCAGTGCAGCAACGCTCCCCATCCGACCTGACAGAGCTTGAGAGGATCTGCATAGAAGAATGGGAGAAACTCCCCAAATACAGGTGTGCCAAGCTTGTAGCGTCATACCCAAGAAGACTTGAGGCTGTAATCGCTGCCAAAGGTGCTTCAACAATGTACTGAGTAAAGGGTCTGAATACTTTTTTATTTGCATTTTTTATAACTAGCAAACATTTCGAAGAAGTCATTATGGGGTATTGTGTGTAGATTGATGAGGTGATTTAAAATATTTTTTTTTTAATCAATTTCAAAATAAGGCTGTAAAGTAAGAAAGTTAGGAAAAAGTCAATACTTTCCGAAGGGACTTTAGGATGAGCCGTGACTAGAATACAGTATATATACATATAAAGTGGGTAAAACAGTATGTAAAAATCACAGGAGGTTGGTGGCACCTTAATTGGGGAGTATGGGCTCGTGGTAATGGCTGGAGCGGAATCAGGGGAATGGTATCAAATACATCAAACACTTGGTTCCATGTGTTTGATGTCATTCCATTTACTCCATTCCAGCCCTTGTTATGAGCCATCCTCCCCTCAGCCAGTCACGTCCTGTTAAAGGTCCCCAAAGCAAACACATCCCTGGGTCGCTCGTTTTTTCAGTTCGCTGCAGCTAGCGACTGGAACGAGCTGCAACAGACACTCAAACTGGACAGTTTTAACTCAATCTCTTCATTCAAAGACTCAATCATGGACACTCTTACTGACAGTTGTGGCTGCTTTGCGTGATGTATTGTCATCTCTACCTTCTTGCCCTTTGTGCTGTTGTCCGTGCCCAATAATGATTGCACCCTGTTTTGTGCTGCTACCATGTTGTGTTGCTACCATGTTGTTGTCATGCTGTGTTGCTACCATGTTGTGTTGTCATGTTGTGTTGCTACCATACAATCATGTGTTGCTCCCATGCTATGTTGTTGTAATTGGTCTCTCTTTATTTAGCGTTGTCACACTTGTCGTGATATGTGTTTTGTCCTATATTTTTATTTAATTAATTTATATTTTTAAATCCCAGCCCCCGTCCCTGCAGGAGGCCTTTAGGTACGCCGTCATTGTAAATAAGAATTTGTTCATAACCGACTTGCCTAGTTAAATAAAGTTTCAATAAAATAAATAAATGCAGCCTCCACTGGTAAACATTATTAAAGTGACCAGTGTTCAATGGCTCTATGTACATTGGGCAGTGTTCTCTAAGATGCAGAGTAGAGTACTGGGTGTAAGTAGCCTTGGCTTGTGCAAGCTGGAACGGCTCATTGGGCAGGAGCCTGTCTGCTGTTTCTGTAACATGAGGCAGCTTGATGTACAAGTACAGCCCTTCGACAGGACTCTAGTCTATCGCAGGGCCTTACCCCCAATCTATCTCCTTAATGCTAAGTACCGGGTGGTAGCTGGGTAATGACAGTTTCTGAGGTTCAGGGCAGGGTACTGGGCGGAGGCTGGCTAGTGGTGACTGTTTAATAGTCTGATGACCTGGAGATAGAAGCTGTTTATCAACCTTTCGGTCCCAGCTTTGATGGACATCTACTGTCTCCGGCTTCTAGATGGTAGGCAATGGCTCAGGTGGCGATCTTCTTGGCCTTCCTGTGACACCGGTTGCTGTAGATGTCCTGGAGGGCAGGCAGTGTGCCCCTGATGATGCGTTGGGAAGACCGCACCACCCTCTGGAGAGCACTGCGGTTGCGGACGGTGCAATTGCCATACCAGGCGTTGATACAGCCCAACAACAGGATGCTGTCAATCATGCTTCTGTAGAAGTTTGTGTGGGTCTTAGGGGCCAAGTCAAAGACTTCTTCACCACACTGTCTGTGTGAAGGGACCACTATATAGATGTATTTTGGGTTTGTTTCCACCCTCTTAACATAATTTTCCTGATGACTCGTCATTGGAGAAGGAGAGTCTCATTTCATACAAGCATATTTTTGTTCACTTTCCCTCTCCTCGATTACCTTTGACCCTTTTCAAAAGGAGACCAGAGGATGGAGGAGAGAGGACGCAGGAGTTAAGCAAATCCAATTGAGAAAAGGAAAGGCAGCTAGGAGAGGGAAAGTGGACGAAAATGTGAAATTAGACTCGCCTTCTCCAACACCTGTCATCAGGCAAATTATGTTTAGAGGGTGGATACCCAAAATAAATGTATAAAGGGATTTTTAAAAATGTAGCTGGTTGTGCAATACATTTTACAGATTAAAGGTAACTTATCGTTTTTAAATGTCTGCATACATTCCTTCTAGAAAACAATAACTGATTCAAAGGGGGTGGCAGATTTCAAAATTGTTCAGTGATGGACTCAAGTAGGATCCATTTCTGCTTCTTCGCCAAAAGGAGGCTATCGAGGAGGGGAGGACCGTTTTCGCTTTGCCTACTAACGAATTGACACAGCTCCTCGATCACTCAACGCCTATTGGTTTCCGGGTCACGGAGGAGAGATGGGTGAATAACAGACTTTTTTTTGTCAAATGAGAAAAGGCCATTGAATTGAATGGGGAGGCCCGTTCTAGTCATTCTATTTCTATGGCTGACATCCTTCATCCGGGACACGGTTAGTCCCCCTGCCATGCAGACACGCGCTGACCCTTCGCCGTCTGTACGATGACATCACGGGCCATAGGAATGGCGGCTCTGGCTGATGGAGGAAAGAGCCCAAATACCCTGAAACTTTACTTCTAAAAATAATTAAGGAAGGATTCCAAATTGATTGAAACGCAGAAACAACATAGGGCGACGGAATAGAGCCGGAAGAAGTGGAATTCCGTTAGATTTACTGTTGAATACCGACGTCCAGCCTCGGAAGTTGATCACTGGCACCGCTGACTTGACGCTAACGCGTTAGTTAAGCTAGTCGTTACCTGGCTAGACAGACAGACAGACAGCTAGCTAATAGCTATCTTGTTTTGCTAACGTTGCTAGCAACGCCAGTCATTATCTAGTCCAATTGATTTTGATAAATTAGTAATTATCCTAAATAAATAATTGTTTTTAATTAGTCGGTAGGAAATATTGCTACTAGTCTGGTTTCTGAGGACATTCACGTTATTGCCATAACTAGCTAACTACAGTCATTTAGCTAAGCTGAGAAACTAGCAAACGCTAACCAGCAACGTCGCTCCTCTCTCGCCTTTTTTTTTTTTTTTGAGTCCAGTTCTCACCAGTAAGGATAACAAAACAGCCAATTCGTCTGTTGATCGCGTACTTTTGATGCCAAAATGGAAAGTTTAAAATTAACTGATGTGGAGCAGAAGTATTACTCTGATTTGTTCGTTTATTGCGATACGGACAACACCAAGAAAGTGGCTTCCAACGGCAAAGTTGTTGACCTTTTCCGGGCGGCCCAGCTCCCCAGTGAGGTGGTCCTGCAGGTAGGCTACATACATGAAGATAGATCATGTATCAATCTGTAACATGTGATCGAGATGTGTTGTATGTGGCGTGAACATGACAATACACACCTACTGACGTTAGCAAAATGAAGAGGCTAACTGCTAGCCAGAAGGAAGTTAGCAAGTTGATAGCATTACATTTTCTACCTGGTCAAAATGTCAATAGACATGTTCTTTCAACACCATATTTATTTTTCAACGTTCTGCTAACTACATTTTTGCTTGGTTGTCTTACAATTTGAGTAATTAGCTACCTAGGTGTCAGTTTTCAACAATCATAGTCCACATCCTTCCTTGTGCACTTGATACTTTGTTGCTTGCTGGACTGGATCCAAAAGTTTTCAATACTATTGTCCATATTACACGGACACAATCTTATTTGTATCAGCTTCATACTATAGGACGTTATCACTCCAACGCCATAATACGGTGCAGAGCGTTCTATTGGGCTGCTGGGGGTTCCTTTACATTACACACAAGTCATTGGAAGAAGGCATTTTCTGTATGGGGGAGTTTTGTTAAGAGCCCAGAAACTCAGGCTAAACATGAACACTTTTGACCCCATTTTTTTCCCCAATTTCGTGATATTCAATTGGTAGTTCCAGTCTTGTCCCATCGCTGCAACTCCCGAACAGACTCTGGAGAGGCGAAGGTTGAGAGCCGTGCGTCCTCTGAAACACAACCCCGCCAAGCCGCACTGCTCCTTGACACAATGCACGCTTAACCCGGAAGCCAGCCGCACCAATGTGTCGGAGGAAACAACCGTGTCAGCGTGCATGCGCCCTGCCCGTCACGTGTGTCGCTAGAGTGCGATGGGACAAGGACATCCTGGCCGGCCAAATCCTGCCCTAACCCGGACGGCACTGGGCCAATTGTGCGTCGCCTCATGGGTCTCCTGTTCGCGGCCGGCTGCAACACAGCCTGGAAGCGAACCAGGATCTGTAGTGACACAGCTAGAACTGCGATGCAGAGCCTTAGATTGCTGCGCCACTCGGGAGGCCCCCTCGGTGAGGTATCTTTAATATCAGCGAGGGGAAACAATTTTAAATAATAAGAATGTGTTAAATTCATTCACCTTTTTATAGGGTTAGTGTTCCCATGCGGCCATATCTCCATGTTACAGCACGTTTTTTGTTCTAATTAGCTATATAGCGTGCTCCGAACACCTGTGTGTAACGGAAGAAGGCCGCTAATAATTAGTTGTCACTGAAAAATACTGTCAGCTGCAAATGTGATAAAACAGGTTAAAACTGTATATTTTGCATTTGTGAAATGATTTTGATGTGGTATGAAAGTAAAGGGCTTTATGTTTCTAGAACCGTATCGCAATTGAGAATCGATTCACGTTTAGATGGAGTGTTTGGCCTTCAAGAGCCAGTCTACCTTTTCAAATAACATATAAGGTCCTTGGACCTTAAGGAATAACGGTAGGCTCCTTAGGAGTACACATTGGTCAAGAGCTAAATGTGCACTATTGTTTTCCATGGAATAATCTGAAATGTTCTTCAAGAGGTGATGATATTGCAAATAGTTAACATTTATTTAACAATCCCTTGAAAATGGCATCCAGTTGTCAATGGTTTTATGAGTGTCCTTGCCCCCCAGCAGGCAAATCGAACGCACTGCACCTTATTGTGACAGTTTATTGATAATGACCTATCCAAAGGTCAAAGTGCGCATTTTGAATGATTTATCAAATCCAAGATGTGAAGTCAGTAGAATGTGCATTGTAGCACAGACTGAGTTACTGTATATTTGTGCTAGTATCAATTTGTGAGCTGACACCAACGTTACTGTCACTGTTGAAGGATTGCTGGGCTGTCTTTCATTCAAAGTGTCAGTTATTGACTGGCTCAGTGTAATTTCTAATTTCAAAATGTAACAAGTACTTTTGGGTGTCAGGGGAAAAAGTATGTAGTGAAAGGTACATTATTTTCATTAGTAAAATAAGTCCAAAATAAGAATGTACAGATGCACCACAAAAAATACTTATGTAAAAATACTTCAAAGTACTACTTAAGTACTTTACACCGCTGGTCTTTCTGACTCGCACTTTTGCTTTAAACATTTACTGTCTTGTGGGCAATGATTTCTTCCTCCAACAGAAACACAAGACTACTAGTTTTTTGCTATGGTTGTTTAGTATACTGAAGGATAGATCTATAAATCTGAGATGTTAAATGTTTCCTGGGTCTGTCAGTTTGACAGCCTATTCCCCATTGAAATTATGCTGACTCACTAGTCTTAGGCTGGTCTTACCCTGTAGCACCGCAGTGGTAAAGTCGTATACCTCTCCAGATTCAGTTAGCGCATGTCCCTTTTAGAAATTACAGACCGTTTTATGCAGACACAAGTCACATTGCTCAGTGAGCACACAAAGCAACAGCTGTCTTCCTGTGTTAAGAAGCAACGTCCTTGGAACTTTCAACGTCCTTGGACTGCAACATTCTCCCCCATTTTTCTATACAATTTGCCACAAAACAGTAGTGCATTAACATAATAAGTTTATATCGCTCTACAGACCTATGTTGATAATACTTTGTCTCAGATAACAGAGCTCTGTGGAGCCACTCGCCTGGGCCATTTTGGAAGGAGCCAGTTTTACATTGCACTGAAACTCATCGCTGTAGCCCAGTCTGGACTGCCTCTCCGGGTAGAGAGCCTTAATTCTGGTGAGTAAACATGTCTAAAACTCTTCATCTACTAGAAATTGACTCCTGTATAGCACCGGACTAGGTTTAAATCTTTGTTTGCCTTTGGTGCGTTTTCAGTTCAAATCAGCCTGCCGATATTGAAGGGACAGTAACATAGTCAGGTGTTCTTTAAAATGCCATTTATTTGAGCAGAGCTGATTGCACACCTTCAAAGATAGAATAAGGATAGCCTACACTTACCAACGTCTTCCCTGATTCAGAGGGGTTGGGTTAAATGCAGTAGACTCATTTTGGTTCAATGCATTCACTTGTGTAACTAGGTATCCCCTTTCCCATTTGAATCAATGGACACATAGTAGGGACAATACCAGGATCGCAATACTCGTTAGTATCCTGGCAAGGAAACAAAACACAAAGCAGACTTCTTTATGAAAACAGCCCCAATGTTGGAAACGAACATCATTATGTTGTTATCCAGAGTCACATTTATTTATTTTCCAAACTATAGCACGCAATATTTTACATACAGCAGGTTTTTAAATGACCAAATATCACAAAAAAAGGTATCACAGTCCTAACACATACAGTACCAGTCAAAATTTGCATGCACCTACTCATTCAAGGGTATTTCTTTATTTGTACTATTTTCTACGTTGTAGAATAGATAGATAGATAGATAGATAGATAGATAGATAGATAGATAGGTACTTTATTGCTCCCCCGGGGGGGAAATTTCATTGTCAAGCAGCTACAACAAAAACACAGGGCAGACATCAAAACTATGAAAGTAGTGAAGACATCAAAACTATGAAATAACACAAATCATGTGTGTAGTAACCATGATTTGTGTAACCAAAAAAGTGTTAAACAAATTAACATATATTTTAGATTTGAGATTCTTCAAAGTAGCCACCCTTTGCCTTAATGACAGTTTTGCATACTCTTGGCATTCTCTCAGCCAGCGTTATGATGAATGCTTTTTCCAACAGTCTTGAAGGAGTTCCCACATATGCTGAGCACATGTTAGCTGCTTTTCCTTCACTCTGTGGTCCAACTCAAACCAAACCATTTCAATTGGGGTGATCAGATGGTCATCTGATTTTTATTTATTTAACCTTTATTTAACTAGGCAAGTTACAATGACGGCCTACCTCAGCCAAACCTGGACGACGCTGGGCCAGTTGTGCGTCGCCCTTTGGGACTCCCAATCTTGATCATGACTCACAGTTCCTTTACATTACACACAAGTCATTGGACGAAGGCATTTTCTGTGTACGGGGAGTTTTGTTAAGAGCCCAGAAGCTCGGGCTAAACATTAACACGCATTGCTTGCGGTACGGTATCAAATTATTATAATAAGAATTTCGTGGTATTCAATTGGTAGTTCCAGTCTTGTCCCATCGCTACAACTCCCGTACAGACTCGGGAGAGGTGAAGGTTGAGAGCCGTGCGTCCTCCGAAACACAACCTGCCAAGCCGCACTGCTTCTTGACACAATGCCTGCTTAACATCTCAAAACATCAGTCAGGAAGTTAAAGCTTGGTTGCAAATGGGTCTTCCAAATGAACAATGACCCCAAGCATACTTCCAAAGTTGTGGCAAAATGGCTTAAGGACAACAAAGTCAAGGTATTGGAGTGGCCATCACAAAGCCCTGACCTCAGACCTATAGAAAACTTGTGGGCAGAACTGAAAAAGCGTGTGCGAGCAAGGAGGCCTATAAACCTGACTCAGTTTCACCAGTTCTGTCAGGAGGAATGGGCCAAAATTCACCCAACTTATTGAGGGAAGCTTGTGGAAGGCTACCCGAAACGTTTCACCCAAGTTAAACAATTTAAAGGCTGTGCTACCAATTACTAATTGAGTGTATGTAAACTTCTGACCCACTGGGAATGTGATGAAAGAAGTAAAAGCTGAAAGAAATCATTCTCTACTATTATTCAATTCACATTCTTAAAATAAAGTGGGGATCCTAACTGAACTAAGACAGGGAATTTTTACAAGGATTAAATGTCAGGAATTGTGAAACTGAGTTTAAATGTATTTGCCTAAGGTGTTTGTAAACTTCAGACTTCAACTGTATATACACACATACCTGTGTACACACACACACAGTACGTTAAGTCAATCTGGTAACCCGTAACTTGATCTGGTTAATAATGCAGCTAAAAAAATACTGTGCTTATCAATAGCAACACTTTTTTGTTGTAATAAGCCAAGCTAGACTACCGCAACTGACTAGTGATGCCCATAGTCAAGACTACTAGCTGGAGGGGATTTGAGGCAGTGTTGTTATCTAACACTCTTTCTCATCCGCAGTCAAGGACTTGCCCCTGCCTCGCTTTGTTGTGGCCAAAAATGAGCAGGAGGCCAGACACACAGCCATGTACCCCGACTTGGAGAACCAGGGGCCTTACCAGGGTGTGATTCCACGACCCCCGGGCCGAGGTCAGGTCAGGAAGGTGTCTGCCCACGAGGTCATCCAGCCCTGTCTGCCCACAGTAGAACCACAGGTCAGTCATAATAATTATTCCCCTCTGGAGAAGTAGGTTAGATATCATGCCCAAGAAGAGCTGTTATTATGATAGTGTTGCAAGTTTGATATGGCCTATATGTTGACAAAGGCAAGAAAATGAACATTTTATCTTATCAACAGATCTGGTGGATAAATGCATTTGATACTAAACAATTTGTATTATATCCTTTTTTAAAGAGTAGAACTAACTCTTACAGCTCTAACTTTGATAGACATACAAGGTTTTATTTAATATTATTTACCCTTCTCTGCAGCCCGACACCACATCCCCAGTGGTGTCTCCCCACCAGTCCCCTCCCACCTCGCCCCATGCCTGGAGGAAACACAAACAGCAGGCCAGTGGGGGGAACGCAGAGAGACCTCCTGTGGTGGTGGCAAGTGCTGTCTGGACACCTTTCAGAGAAGCACAATCAGGTACACACTCTACTCTGAAAACGGTCTCTTCCGAAAAAACGGTCTCCTCTGCGAAGATGACAATCTGGCACTGTTTCAGTCCAATAATGCATCTTATTGACTTTCACCATCCTGCAACGTTGGCATGTTTTATATAAATTATATTTTCAGCCAAAAAACATAACTGGTTTGTTTCCTGACGATGTTGATATCCTACAGTGCTGTGAAAAGGTATTTGCCCACTTTCTAATTGTACCTACTTTTGTATATTTTTTTATACAAAATGTTATCAGATCTTCAACCAAAGCCTAATATTAGTTAAAAGGAACCTGAGTGAACAAATAACAATGACCTACTTATTTAATTTATTTAATAAACAACGTCGTCCAAAAAGCTCTACTTTTGACTCATCTGTCCATAGAACATTCTTCTGAGAGTCTTGATGATCATCCAGGTTCTTCCAGGTGCCTTTTTGGCAAACTTCAGTCAACGTTTTGGAAGAGATGGGTCCCATTTATGTCTGGCGAAAACCAAACACTGCGTTCCACAGTAAGAACTGCATACCAACGGTCAAGCGTGGTGGTAGTGTGATGGTTTGGCGATGCTTTGCTGCCTCAGGACTTGGACAACTTGCCTTAATAGAAGGAACCATGTATTCTGCTCTGTGTCAGATAACTCTGCAGGAGAATGTCAAGCCATCCGTCTGTGAGCTGAAGCTGAAGCACAGCTGGGTCATGCAGCAAGACAATGATCCAAAACACACAATCAAGTCTACAGGAAAATGGCTAAAAAGCAACAAATCTGAAGTTTCGGAATGGCCTAGACGAAGTCCAGACCTAATCCCAATTGAGATGTTGTGGCAGAACTTGAAATTAGCTGTTCATGCTCGAAAACCCACAAATGTCACTGAGTTAAAGCAGTTCTGCTTGCAAGAGTGGGTCAAAATTCCTCTACAGTGATGTGGGAGACTGATCAACAACTACAGGAAGCATTTGGTTGCAGTCATTGCAGCTAAAGGTGGCAGAACCAGTTATTGAAGGTAAGGGGGCAATTACTTTTTCACACAGGGGAATTGGATGTTACATAAGTTTCTAATTTAAATTAAAAAAGTATTTTGGGTATTTGTAAACTCGGATTCCCTTTTATCTAAAATTATGTTTTGGTTGAAGATCTGGTAACATTCTGTATCGAAAATATGCAAAAAATCAGAAAGGGGGCAAATACTTTTTCACGGCACTAAGTGCCTCTGTAGTCCAGTCCTTCAGTTCTTGAGAATGCTTTTTGCTGTAGCTAGAAAGATAATTGCCCTGTCTGAGGCTGTGTAATTATCCTCTCTCCATAGGACCTGTGGTTGCAGGAGATGGGATGTGGTCTGCCCACTCACCTCCCCCTGTTCAGGAAAGCTGGGTCAGTTTGAAAGATACTCACCACCCCCCCTCGGGCACACTGCCACCAATGCATCTCTCGCCGGTCCAGGTAGTGCAGCAAATGCTTTCATGGACCTGTCATCTCTCTCACGTAATGGCTTAAAGGCAGAGATGGAGCTTTATCTTAACTTTTTGTCCAGCCTACTTCACTAGATGCTCTATTTTGATGGCTTCAGTTTCCCCCTCATAAAAATATATTTCACTGCAATAAATCAGGAACAGTTCGGTGTCAAAACGAGCTAGATTCATTGTAAGTGGGTCAGTAGGTAATGAACACTTGCAAAACCCTCTTCTGCTACTTGTTTATTTCCCATAGTCCCACAGTCTGTGTATTCATTACCTATTAGTACTATCACAACTCTTCCAAAGGTTTGTTTCAATCTGTTTTTTTCCTCAATGTTTCACTTGGCTGCCTTTAGGAGAACTCTTCGATACGAACGGTTGCATCTGTTGCTACAACCAATGAAATCCAAAGACAGTCCAGTAGTGGTTATGACGACCCCTGGAAAATCACAGACGAACAGAGACAGTATTACTTCAATCAGTTCAAGACCATCCAGCCCGACCTCAACGGTTTCATTCCTGGTGAGTAGAGTGAGCTTTGTCTGGAATAGAGTTGTATCTGTCCCAAAATTCCAAGGTTTTCCATAAATCCTGATTGGAGTATTCTTGGAATATGCAGGACATCAGGGATCTTCCATACAGGATTTCTGGCAAACCAGGGAATTTTAAGGAAATTTACTGGAATTTTGCAACCCTAGTTTGGAACCACCTTTTACAACTGTTCCTGTTCAAGGTTACAGGGACTCTGGCTGTTACACTACAGTGATTGACCTATCACTAACTGACATTCCCTTTGTCTATATTTCAGGTTCTGCCGCAAAAGAGTTTTTCACAAAATCAAAGCTACCTATTCTTGAACTGTCCCACATTTGGTAAGTTATTAGGTGTACTATTGGCTTTAGTTGAGATGCTCCCATGTGTAATAATGAAGTAATATGAGCTACCTGCTTCAGTTTTAATCCAGTTTTAATCCAGAAAGCAATACCAATGAATGGAAAATATAACCTTCGATAACTCCTCTTCAATTAATGAATTTGGCTACTTCTTGCCCAGTTAATTAATTCACAAGGGATTCCAGCAGTTTGCAATGCATGAGTAGGTTTTTTCCTGACATTCTTTGCATTACAGGGAGCTGTCGGATTTTGATAAAGATGGGGCGTTGACACTGGATGAGTTCTGTGCTGCATTTCACCTGGTTGTTGCTAGGAAAAATGGCTATGACCTTCCCGAAAAGCTGCCGGAGAGTCTTATGCCAAAGCTTATTGATTTGGATGACTCAGCAGGTAATAGCTGGTACTCTCCTACTGCTATATATTCATGGGGACCATCTGCTGCAGACAGTTGAGAAAAAACGGAGAGAAATAAGCGTGATTGAATGGAACAGTAATCCTGATGGTATAAATGTTCCTTGTTCTAGAGGTTCCAGACCAGGCCCCTGACGTGGGCTACTCGGGCTCCCCTGTGGAGGTGACACCCAACAAGTCCCCCATTACCTCACTCAACCAGACCTGGCCTGATCTCAACCAGGGCAACGAGGTTGGACACAGCACCAGCCCATGTTATCACTGTAGAAAAGGACATTGTTCAACTTTTGCCATTCCAGCGTTTTGTAAATTACTTCTCCATTAAGTGATCGATAAGGCTTTTTCCGTTGTGAGGTGTTAGTACCTATCCTCTTGCAGGACCTTCCTGAATCAGTAGCTTTCTTATCCATTTCTGAGAAACTTAGTTAATTTACATACTTTAGCTGTTTTGTCAGAAAACTGCAATTGTTGATATTCTCAGTCCCAAAGTCAGTTTGCTCCATTGCTGTTTAGTTAGTTCTCACTAACCAGGTTCCAGCCATTATCCATACCCTCCTCACTATTACTAATGGATGATACAGACGGAAGTTTACATACACTTAGGTTGAAGTCATTAAAACTCATTTTTCAACCACTCCACAGATTTCTTGTTAACAAACTATAGTTTTGGCAAGTCGGTTAGGACTTCTACTTTGTGCATGACACAAGTCATTCTTCCAACAATTGTTTAGACAGATTATTTCACTTATTCACTATATCACAATTCCAGTGGGTCAGAAGTTTACATACACTAAGTTGACTGTGCCTTTAAACAGCTTGGAAAATTCCAGATGATGTCATGGCTTTAGAAGCTTCTTATAGGCTAACTGACATCATTTGAGTCAATTGGAGGTGTACCTGTGGATGTAATTCAAGGCCTTCCTTCAAACTCAGTGCCTCTTTGCGAAAATCAAGACCTCAGAAACTTTCACAAGGCTGGTTCATCTTTGGGAGCAATTTCCAAACGCCTGAAGGTACCATGTTAATCGTATAAACGATGAAGTATAGACACCATGGGACCACACAGCCGTCATACCGCTCAGGAAGGAGACGCGTTCTGTCTCCTAGAGATGAACGTACCTTAGTGCGAAAAGTGCAAATCAGTCCCAGAACAACAGCAAAGGACCTTGTGAAGATGCTGGAGGAAACGGGTACAAAAGTATCTATATCCCCAGTAAAACGAGTCCTATATCGACATAACCTGAAAGGCCACTCAGCAAGGAAGAAGCCACTTCTCCAAAAACGCCATAAAAAAGCCAGACTGCGGTTTGCAACTGCACATGGGAACAAAGGTTGTACTTTTTGGAGAAATGTCCTCTGGTCTGATGAAACAGTAATAGAACTGTTTGGCCATAATGACCATCATTATGTTTGGAGGAAAAAGGGGGAGGCTTGCAAGCCGAAGAACACCATCCCAACCGTGAAGCACGGGGGTGGCAGCGTCATGTTGTGGGGGTGCTTTGCTGCAGGAGGGACTGGTGCACTTCACAAAATATAACTTATTGTGGGAAGCTTGTGGAAGGCTACCTGAAACATTTGACCCAAGTTAAACAATTTATAGGCAATGCTACCAAATACTAATTGAGCGCATGTAAACTTCTGACCCACTGGGAATGTGATGAAAGAAATAAAAGCTGAAATAAATAATTCTCTCTACTATTATTCTGACATTTCACATTCTTAAAATAAAGTGGTGATCCTAAGAGCATTACATCCTACAAGGATTAAATGTCAGGAATTGTGAAAAACTGAGTTGAAATGTATTTGGCGAAGGTGCATGTAAACTTCCGACCTCAACTGTATGTGATGATGATGATGCAGTTCACCAGCCCTCCTGAGGGAGAGCAGTGGGGTTTGTAACTGGGTGGGGAATCCTCCCATGTGTGACGATCCAGTGATATGCCTGTTGATGTATTTCTGCTCTGTCTCTCTAGCAGTGGGAGACTTTTAGTGAACGCTCCTCCAGCTCACAAACTCTGACCCAATTTGATTCTAACATTGCACCAGCTGACCCTGTAAGTCAATCACTTAGTTTCTCCGGTTTCAGTATTAATGATGATATCAACCCTCGGCCCCTTGAGATCTCTCTCTTAGAGTGCATGTACTTAATTCTACTCAATCTGCCGCAACAGCGGTGGCAATGTGATTTGCTTGCTTGCTTAGCTTATTGGATACTCTTTTTATTTTTTTTCTATCACATATTAAGAATATGACATTGTGGGCTCTACCGTATATATAAAAATGTTTTAATTTAAATAGGCAAGTCAAGGTCAGAGCTATTTGATATATTATAGCAGTATGAAATATCTTTCCCGTATATCTTCTGGTTTCTTAAATCTGCAAAATTGCCACGCATATAAGCCTTTTCTAACCTTATAAACTGTTCTGACAGTATGAAAATAGTTATCTTTACAGACCGAAAGGGAATGGATAGATTCCTTAAGGCTATTATTATTGTGAGCTAATGATCAAACAAGACACCCTTTGTCCCTCTAGGATACAGCTATTGTCCACCCTGTTCCCATCCGAATGACCCCAAGTAAGATCCATATGCAAGAGATGGAGCTTAAGAGAACCGGAAGTGGTAAGATAGTTTCCACATATGATAAGAGCGCGTAAACACACTGAGCTCTGTCCTCTAAAGCAGTGTTCACTTTTGAGACTCCTTCAACTAGCAACTCTCCTGAATTTGACTGGGAAGTAGTGAAGGGATACTGTTACGTACTGTTAAGAGAATTCACTGTTTTTGTTTGACATTACTGCAGACCACACACATCCTACCAGTCCCCTGATGGCTAAACCACCTGAGCTCTCTGAAGAAACCAAGCTTGCCACTTCTATGAAGTTTGTAACCGCTAACTCTGGTAAGTGACGAGATTTGTAGGCAGATCTATTGTAGAAAATGTCATGTGACTGATATTGTATTGCATTTACTTGAACGGTTAAACATAAAATACTGATATTTTCTCTCCTGAAGGTGATGGTTATAGTAGTTCAGATTCATATACTTCAGATCAAGACCCCATTACAAGTGTTATAACAAGACAAAGGTAAGGTGGTCTCAATGTCTAGAGATAATATATGCTTTGTTTATTGAAGAGCGTTTGAACAGTAAGCTCACTAGTTGTGTTGTCTGGGTTGCAGGTCTCATTCTGGGACCTCTCCTGAAGGACTGAAGGTGGTGGCTGCACCCCCACCGCCCCCTCCCAGACCCAACGCCTCCCACTCACGCTCCTCCTCACTAGACATGAACAGAAACTTCGCCGCTCACCCCACAGGACCACAGCAATCCGGAGTGGTGGCCTGCCCTCCAGCCATACCTCCTAGACCACTACCCACGCAGGTAGAGAGCTGGTATCTGTATATAGCCTCGCTACTGTGTTTTTTATTTATTTATCTATTGTTTACCTAATGCTTATTTTTTACTTAAAAACTGCACTGTTGGTTAGGGCTTGTTAGTAAGCATTTCACTGTAAGGTCTACACCTGTTGTATTGTTGGTTAAGGGCTTGTTAGTAAGCATTTCACTGTAAGGTCTACACCTGTTGTATTGTTGGTTAAGGGCTTGTTAGTAAGCATTTCACTGTAAGGTCTACACCTGTTGTATTGTTGGTTAGGGCTTGTTAGTAAGCATTTCACTGTAAGGTCTACACCTGTTGTATTGTTGGTTAAGGGCTTGTTAGTAAGCATTTCACTGTAAGGTCTACACCTGTTGTATTGTTGATTAGGGCTTGTTAGTAAGCATTTCACTGTAAGGTCTACACCTGTTGTATTGTTGATTAGGGCTTGTTAGTAAGCATTTCACTGTAAGGTCTACACCTGTTGTATTCAGCGCACGTGACAAAGAAACTTTTATTTGAATACAGACATAAGAAAAAATCTCATAGCAGAAGAGGTCGCCTCCTCTTCTGTTGGAAGTGTACATATTGACATGTTTTATGTCTTATCTTGTTCATACACTCTGTTCTCTCTACACAGACTACTTATAGTCATTGACCATGTACTCTCCAGTTCAAGGTTGTGTTCAGTTTTCAACATGCAGTGTTCAGTCTGAAATCTCTGTCTATCCTTTCCCTGTTGTCCCCAGACTTCTGGTCCCCATAGTGGGCATCGCTCGGATGAGGGCCTGGCAGCTCACTCCACTACCTCACCCCTGCAGATCCCAGAGCAGCCCAACTTCGCTGACTTCAGTCAGTTCCAGGCGTTCGCTGCCTCAGATCAGCCCAGTGACGACGGGGAGAAGCACCCAGAGAGTCTGCCAGTGAGTCAGACGTACAATACAGAACCTGTTCTATCAGCTGTGCTCTGTTATAAGAAAAGAGACTTGAGACTCTGTGCTCCGTTCACAGGTAGACAAGTCTACAGAAGGGGTTGGGCCTTTGAGAACTGTGAAGATTGACATCCAGGAAGACAGAGCTGCAGCTACTGTGAACTCTGTAAGTAGTGGACCTACTGAGACCGTGATGCCAATACTAGGGGCCTAAATGTCCTAATTTGTTCAGTTCAGATGATTTCTACAGTGTTTGTTTTTCCCTATCAGTCCAAAGGGTCCATCATGGCCCCCCCACCCAAGCCTGTCCGCCGGAGACTGAAGTCTGAGGACGAACTCCAGGATGAGGCCCTCCCCCCGAAGTCTAATGTCATAGCCACTGTTCTAACTACACTGCCATCCATTCCCAGGTAGGAAGGGAGTCCAAATGAATCTGAATAGTGACTGCTCTGTGATTGTAGATTTATACGTTAGATTTCATTATTGATATTAGCAACGAATTGAACTCTCTCTTTGAATACTTTTTACAGGTCGGTTGGGAAGGATAAAAAATCAATTCAAGCCTCTATCAGAAGAAACAAGGAAACCAACACAGTCTTGGCCAGACTCAACAGTGAATTACAGCAACAGCTAAAGGTATGGGAGCGATTACAATAATACATGCATGCTAAATACTCTGTTACTAAAATGAGCCTGATGCTTGTTTTGGAAAATGTTATCTTCACTTAATCAAAGGATAAACTTCCATTCTAATTTGAAGATTCTTAGAATGGAATTGGAAGATTCCATTCTAAGCCTTTAACAAGGATAAGGGTTGTTTATCTTGTTGTTTTTAATTCATAGGACCTGCTAGAAGAGAGGATATCTTTGGAGGTTCAACTGGAACAGCTCAGACCATTTTCCCATTTGTAACCTGTGTGTGTGAGGAGGACAAGTCCATGAGAGCAGATAGGAGAGGCCTGAAGGGGGCTTTTGTGTGATGCTCATCTTCCCCTCTATCCACTGTCCACTCCCTCTGCATTCAGCCTTCTGTGGGAACCTGACTGGTCGGTCTGGCGGGCTGTCTTGCCGGTCTGTGTCAACACACCCTGACTCGCCCTCATAAGACAGAGAATAGTCTTTCCACCGGGGCTGGGATGGGAATGTTACAAATATTGGCACTTTTATTTTTCAAAGAAATAACAAAGATTATTGTAGACGTCAATCCCTTATACTATAGCACAGGCCCCGAGGCCAGGTGGACAGGCACTGAACTGGAACTTGAGTCATGGGGTACTGAAGGCCAAGTTTATTCCCCATGATGACAAGTGTCCAGTAGAGGAGCACTCTGTGGTCTGCCTGTGTTGTGCTGTGTGTGGACCGGGTCGCCTGGTGCCTGTCGAAGACAGATAATCATGCCAGGGAAGGCATTGGGAGAGGAGAGGAGAGGAGAGGGGAGGAGTCTGTAGGAGATGATTCTCTATCCTGGAGCACCTTGGACTGATCATGTGACACGAATTCATTCATGTTCCAGCATCCCACTACGTGGAGGGCTATTCTGTCCATGTAAGTCTCTGTGTATACGCGTGTGTGTGTGTGTGTGTACTGTGTGTATGTTTGGATTTATGTGGGCAGGCAACAGTTACATAAACGGCATGATGAAACGAGTGTATGTATGCATATTTGTTTTCTTCCACTAGTCTTCTGCAATTTTAATCTGTAACAAAGTGAGCTGTGTTACTATGTAAAGTGATTGACTCCTAGATGACAGACTTCCTGGCTCTGCTGATGCTGGCGCTGCCTGTTTCTCCCACTGTACATCATCTGAATCAGTCTTGCCCCGAACACAAGGGTCCCTTTTTGAGATATGATAACCAACTATGGAAGTGAGACCTGAATGAAACGACTGCACTTTTCCCCTGTTTTTTTTTTAATTTTTCTTCATTTTTTATTTTTTCATTTCATGCTCTTATCTAGTATGAAGGACAGTGCTTAAATACAAACCACTTGATTTCTACCTGTATACTGTATCTTACCTAGTCTGACATTGTGTTGGTACCTACACCTTGTATAACTGTATTTTTGTTTTCCTGGAACTTCCTGTGTTTTCTTAACCTGCCCTCAAAAGCCTTACTCCTGGTGTTCAGGTTAAACTGTAATCTATTGAGCCTTTTCCCTGCTGTTCAGGTTGATGTACTGTATAAGGGGTATGTTCTATATTGTATATTATACACACCTTTTGATCTCATATGTACATTTGCATTAATTGCTGACTAACAGCAAATATTCTATTTAATTGCTTATATTATGGCTGTGTGATCATAGATGTTTAACTGCATGGATGTATCTCTGCAGAATGAACTAGCAGCTGTGTGATTTTTACACAAAATAAAAACGGCACAATATTTTAACTGCCTTTTTTCCTGTTGTCATTTTTGTATCGCTGATTTGACTCGAGCAGTCACAAGGAAGACCTTACAAATGTGTGTATTGCTACATTTTGACACTTGATATCAATTTATGCATTACAGTCTGACATCCAAGATAACTTCTCCCCTGATGTAACATTACTCAAGTAAAATGTATATAGTGTGTGTATAAGCTGGAAGTAGAAGCCTAAGTGTTGTTGTTCATAGGTTTACTCCAATTAGGGGAAAATAATAACTATATACATATACACTTATGTTCAAAAGTTTGAGGTCACAAATTTAGACAGTAGAATTGATCATCACCATAATTAAAATTAAAAAACGCTATAAAAAAAAAATGTCAGCTGCTGTTCCATCCAGCTTTGTTTTTAACATTCCAGCTAGCGATAAGCATCTGGTTAGCTAGCCAACAGACAATTAGAAGTCACGCTTTAAATTCATGGACGTCTGGTCCATGAGGGCTGGGAGAAAGTTTAGTAGACGCTCTGATTATAACATAGGAGAAACACTGAAAAATAAAATGAATAACACATTAAGTCAAGACTTAATTATTTGTTATCAGGGAAATGATATTGCTGACGGGAGAGATGGTGGTGAGGGAGGGAAGGAGGGTGGAGGGAGGGAGGGAAGGAGGGCGGAGGGAGGGAGGGCGGAGGGAGGGAGGGAGGGCGGGGCCAGGTGTGAACTAGCTAAACCTGAACTAGAGTAGCAGTAAATACATAGCATGTGATCAGGCAGCGGGCAAAGGGTGGAAGTGGAACCTTAAAGCCAGTTTAGATCAATATTTAGAGACAAAATGGTTTTAAAATTGCAGCTGTGAGCTGGTTAGTTGCAGAGTGAAGTGTTCTGAACATTTGCACTTGAGAATGTATTATTTTGCAACTAAATATGACAGATGCTCTCAATACATTTTTGGGGAGAGGCTCAGAAGATGCTGCTGCCACTGAAGGGGAACCATCAACACAATCAATCCCCTCTGAGAGGCAGTAGACTATTTACTTTTTGATTAAGATTGTAGTGATGATATTTTCTTATAATTGTTCCTGTCACCTATCATTTTATGGTGATATGTTTTAATCCAATGTTTTTTTCTATATGTGATCAAATGTGTAGGTCAAGACACATCCACAGCCGACTCAACAGTTCTGCCTACTTGTCAGTCAGATTCAGGCAAGTTTTAATAGCACATCTTTATTATGGGACAGCATATATAATTATTTCATTTTGAGTGGGTAAAATGTACAATTTTTTTTCTGTTTTCCTATGTTGTACCTGAATCTACAACCTGAATTATTCTGAACTGTATTGTAAGATATTATTAGTATTAATTCTGTTAAATCAGTTTTCAGTAATCATCTAATAAAGGGCTATAAGATTTTTTCAGTGAAAATGTATTACTTATTCTTGGCGAAGAATCAAGTGCATCACATTCTGCTACTGCTTCCTGTCTGCCGGCTAGTCAAGATCCAACAACGCATTCTGTACAGGCAGTGCCTCTAGATCCTGCATATTGGGCAACCCTAAGTGAGGTTGAGAGCATGTTTGGTGTGCTTACCAACTTTCCCAAGCTTACTCCAGCCGAACTTGAACAACAGTGTGCAAACCTCAGCAGCTCTCTCAGTGCTAATGACCAGTCAGACCTGGATGGAAAGGAATTGGCTTCAGAAATGCAAAGTTTTCCAGACTTTCCAAAGGCTACCATGACCATCCTTGACCTTTTGTCCTATTTGGAAGAAATATTCCCAAACTTGTGGCTGTCCCTCCGAATCGCTACAACTGCTCCTGCTACAGTAGCTTCTGCAGAGAGGAGCTTATCAAAGTTGAAGCTTATTAAGAACTACCTCAGGTCCACAATGACACAAGACCGTCTCAATGGCCTTGCGATGATGAGCATAAACAGAGAGGTGTCCAGGAAGCTATCCTATGATGATATCATTGATCATTTTGCAGCAAGGAAATCGAGGCGTGTCCAGTTTTAAGACAGTTAGAAACTGCCCTTCATCTGCTGTAACAGCACACACAATGCAATTGTCTTTTTTGTTTACCCACCTTATGCACCTGTAGTTAAATATTTGATTGCACATTAGTAAATATTGTCTTTATTTTTTATTTTTTATTTTATAGCTGCACACATATTGCATATTTTGACTCTCCTTCGAGATCTCGCCTAGGGTGCCAGATTGGAAGGAAATGCCCCTGCCTTCATCAAGAATAGACAGACGAGTTTCAGAAGAAAGTTCTTATATAAATTTACCCCCAAGAATATATGGGGGATTGGAAATGATGCAGACAATTACATTGATGGAAGCTACAATCTATCTGCAATATTAAAGCCAATCACCCACCCCCCCCCCCCTCCAAAAAAATCAGAGATGGTGTTTTTGTCAGGTGATTTATTTCTATGTATTGCTTGGTAGTTAGTGCGCTGCTGTGCAGAAGAGCACAAAGGAAAAGTTGCAATTCACTTGAAACGAGGAGCAGTGAGCAGGTTTTACTCTTAACATTACTACTGTATTCATTCTCCTCAAGACAACAGGACTTGGTGCTGTTTATAGTTAGGTTTTTACAGCAGGATGAACTCTAGTTACACATAACATATAGGAATACAATAACTTATAATATCAACAAGGATGAAGACATAGGTTTCACTTCTAGTCTCTTCTCTTATAATTGACTTGTGAAATCATCCTGAACATTCTGCTTTAAATAGCGATGCACGGTGGGGTGCCCTCCGATGTCTACTTCACCACTCTGGAAAGGGGAAAAGTGAGTTAAAATACAGTACCAGTCAAAAGGTTGAACACACCTACTCATTCCAGGTATTTTTTATATATTTGTTTATTATTTTCTACATTGTAGAACATTAGTGAAGACATCAAAACTCTGAAATAACACTTGGAATCATGTAGTAACCAGTGTTAAACAAATCAAAATATATTTGAGACTTTTCAAAGTAGCCACCCTTTGCCTTGATGACAGCTTTGCACACTCATGGCATTCTCTCAACTAGCTTCATGAGGTAGTCACCTGGAATGCATTTTAATTAACAGGTGTGCCTTAAAAGCTAATTTGTGGAATTTATTTCCTTAATGCGTTTGAGCTAATCAGTTGTGTTGTGACAAGGTAGGGGTGGTATACAGCACCTCAGATTGCAGACCAATTAAATGCTTCACAGAAGTTCAGAGGAGACTGCGTGAATCTGGCCTTCATGGTCTAATTGCTGCAAAGAAACCACTACTAAAGGACACCAATAAGAAGAAGTGACTTGCTTGGGTCAAGAAACACGAGCAATGGACATTAGACCGGTGGAAATCTGCCCTTTGGCCTGATGAGTCCAAATTTGAGATTTTTAGTTCCAACCTCTGTGTCTTTGTGAGACGCAGAGTAGGCGAACGGATGATCTCCCCATGTGTGGTTCCCACCATGAAGCACGGAGGAGGAGGTGTGGGGGTGTGTGGGTGCTTTGCTGGTGACACTCTGAGATTTATTTAGAACTCAAGGCACTCTTAACCAGCATGGCTACCACAGCATTCTGCAGCGATACGCCATCCCATCTGGTTTGCACTTAATGGGACTATCATTTGTTTTTCAACAGGACAACGACCCAACACACCTCCAGGCTGTGTAAGGGCTATCTGACCAAGAAGGAGAGTGATGGAGTGCTGCATCAGATGACCTGGCCTCCACAATCACCCGACCTCAACCCAATTGAGATGGTTTGGGATAAGTTGGACCGCAGAGTGAAGGAAAAGCAGCCAACAAGTGCTCAGCATATGTGGGAACTCCTTCAAGACTGTTGGAAAAGCATTCCAGGTGAATCTGGTTGAGAGAATGCCAAGAGTGTGCAAAGCTGTCATCAAGGCAAAAGGTGGCTACTTTGAAGAATATAAAATAGATTTAGATTTGTTTAACACTTTTTGTTTACAACATTATTCCATATGTATTATTTCATAGTTTTGATGTCTTCACTATTATTCTACAATGTAGAAAATGGTCAAAAGAAAGAAAAACCCTTGAATGAGTAGGTGTGTGCAAACCTTTGACTGGTACGGTACATTTGTTTTCATTGTCTCATGGTTTGATTTGCAATATTATTTGTCCAGTAACAGAGCAGCACTCACACAGTGGTCTGTTTGTAGCGGTCAAGGGCCTCCTGTGCCACCACCTCTGAGAATTGAGGGTCGTTCCAGGGAATGTTTCCAGGCACACTGAAGGTCATGGCGGGGGTGTTAAACAGCTGCACAGACACGTTGGTGTCCCCTGGTTTCTCAGGGTCCTCCGTGTCCTTGGACATGACCTTGGAGGAGATGAAGACAATTCAACATACGTCTATTCATAAGACCATGATACAAATAAATGGGTATGTAAGTTATTTTAGTAATAGAAACCCCATGCAGACTATGGAGTCTCACTGTTTCGATCTTAAAGAATCCATCCTTGGTGTCAGTGCTGTTGGACAGGGCAGACACCCAGCCAAACTGCTTGCTGAACAGGTCCAGCAGGCTGGAGGTATTGGACATCTGCTCCTCAAACCTCCTCAGCTGCTTGCTGTACTCCTGAGTGAACTTCTCAGCCATGGCCAGGGCCTGCTCCAGCTCCTTCTTCAGAGGACCAGCTAGAGGCTTCTTCCCTGAGCAGTCTGGACGAGAGAACAGTACTTCACACAACTATAAGGTCAACAGGGTCGCTGGTGTCCCTTTAGCCCTATGTCAGCAACTTCTGGTGTGATGTAATAGCAACTTGTTATACTTGACTCAGCCAAGGCACGGCTTTGTGGTATCATAGAGACTTGAAAAGGTATGTGTACAAGACAGTGCTTGTTGCATGATGAATGCTACTCCCTATGATGTCAGTGCCAAGGATAATCCTGCTTGCTTTTGTTCAGACCTGTTCTGACTTCTGAGATATGAAGCACTTGGGTTATGTGAATGTTGCTAAAAGAGAAAAGACAAACAAATCTGAAGGGCTTTACCAACATCCTGGATCGCTACACATTTCTCACACTCTCCTCTCAGTTTAATGCAGCCAGCAGAATTGCGACGTATCTCTCTGCAAGTCATACCGGAAGGCTTTGTCACAACAACATCCTCATTCACACTCTCCTCTGTGGAAAAAAAAAGACACCCAAAGGTAATTTTATGTGAATCTTCACACCATATTATGGTCTAATAACAGTTGTTTAATTAGGACTGAGGCATACCCTCTGAGGGGTTGATGTCAAAGTTAGCGTCTGCGTCCATGACAGGCCCCATGGAGCCGAAGATATTCCAGGCCATGTCCATCATGGGAGCGAACATGTTGTGGAACCCATGGAAGTCTGGGTCCTGCAGAGGGGACCTGACCACACGGGAGTGCACTTCACCCGCCTTTGCCCTCTCTGCTCTCTCATTGGCCCTCTCACCCTGACCCCAGATGCTGGGCATGCGGAAGGGGCTGGGGAACATGGGAGGGTTGAGGGAGCGCATGTGGTCAAACACCCTCATGCTTTCGATAAAGATGCTGTCCACCCCATCTGCCACGTTGGAGTAGCGCTCCTCCAGGTTCTGGAACCTCCGGCTCTGCTCCTTGTCCTCCCACTCCAGAACATCCATGTTCTCCCCGTTGATCCAGATGGAGAATGGAGAGGTCCTGTTCAGAACCTTCTCCAGCTGAGAGAGAAACAGGAGAAAGCAGCTAGTACAACAGTGACCTATTTTATTTGGAGGGATTGTATAACAATATCTTAAGCACATCGATCAGCTGTACTGCATTGCCCTGTGCAAGTCCTTGCTCACAAAACATATTTGAGCTACAACTGCAAACCAATGTGGAGATTGATTGATGATTGTTCTATGTAGTTGAGGCGGTACCTGTCTGCCGACTAGTCCGGCGCCACTGCTGCAGGTCCTGGAGTAGTGCTTGATACAGGTGTTCTTCAGGCAGGGCTTACACTCCTCCCACAGTGACTGCATGGTGCCATTACACACCTCCTGCTCCTCACTCAGCTTCGTCTCCATCTCCTGTGCTGCCTTCAGAGCATCCTGGGAAACAAGCACAGCAACAGGGTCAGTGGTTTGGAACTACTGTAATCACCCAGGAACCTGTTGTAGGGGAGGAATTGCATGCAAAATGCAAGTTAATCACTGACTTATTTTGGGGCAGAATAGTGGCCAGAGCTCAACATGTACAGTATGATGCTCAAATGCACTGTACCTCTTTTTGCTCCGTAGTTTTCTCCAGGGCACTCAGGAACTTCTCGTGGTCCTCTCCAGACCTCTCCATCACGGTCTTCATCTCCTTCACCCCACTGATAGCATTCTCTATCTGCTTGTCCAGGTACTTCATCCCAAGGAGGGAAATCTCTGGCAATAAGAATCGTTGCTTAAAAACTCCATATTCACAGAACATCATGCATCGTACAATTTACCCATATTTTAAAAAAATGACTTACGGCTTAGATCGTCCTTGGATGGAGGCAGCAGACACTGAGCAGAGACAAGGAGCAGGGAGAGGCCGACTATTGACCCAAAGACTGTCATCATTAACGTTTGTCCTATACCAAGTGTCTGATGCAGTACAAACCTGAAAAACAGACATGATCCAATATCACTGGCAAACCTACATCTTATACATTTATGCAAAATGACCTGATAGTCAATGTCTGAGCTTGGTGTTGTTGTCATGTTGATTGTACCCACTAGAGGGTGATGTTGCACATCTAACAATGACAATAGTGTGACTAGGGTTGAAAAGTTACCTGAATCTTCAGTAATTTGGGTAATGAAGAGAAAATCTATGGCAATCTATCGTAAATTATACTTGAATAATATTTTTTTTTTCATATATAGTATTCATTTTGTAAATCTGTGTCCATATTGTCCAATAGTTTCTAGTAGATAGAACATATAGTTCAAGAGAAAATTGACTAATTCATGAAAATAAGCATCTAATCTACAATGGCAACTCTTCCAACTATTTACTTTTTTCACAACTGCCACCAATTTGATGCAGAAAATTGACAACAAATACATACTGACATAGTAAAATAAATAAGTGTGTAAAAAAAAAAAACAAAAAAAAAAACAAAAAAAAAACAAAACAAAAAAACATATATATATATATATATATATATATATATATATTAAACACAAATGGTATTTACTAAATTGATGGTTTATATTAAAGGTCATGTTTTACAGCTTTGTCTTTACATTTTCTATTTGAATATCATCTTATTTAATTATTGTATATATTTTACATGTGATAAAAGGCCAGAGATAATTACAGACTCCTGTAAAAATCTGAAAGTACCCAAAAGGCCACTAGATGTCTTAGATGACATAAAATACCAACATTCTGGTAGTATGACACAGCATAACTTAAAACCTTTTGCTGACGTTTTTTTTTTTGGATGCAGTGCGTTTAGATAGATAGATAGATAGATAGATAGATAGATAGATAGGTACTTTATTGATCCCCCGGGGGGGAAATTTCAAAGAACTAACCAAGCCTGACCCTGCTTAGCTTCTGAGATCGGACGAGATCAGGCGTATTCAGGTAGGTATGGCCGTAATCTGCATTACATCATATACTTTTGTCATTTTGTTAATATAAGTATAGACATTAGACTCTGTAGACATGGATACAATGTGAGGATTAGGAGACATTTATCTGACAGATAAACATTTATCTGACAGATAAACATTTGTACTTTCCTCCTGTTGGAGTGGAACAGAAACAAACAGAAATCCATCTCCACTAATCTCTGAGATTATTCCAGGCCTATAATCCCTTGGGCATTTAACACTCTCACAGTGCAATTTACAAGAAAACACTGAACCATCGAGAAACAAAAAAGTACTCTTCATTTGGAGAAAAAATGACACGTCCTTCGAATTTTGGCACCAGATGTTCAATGGAAATGTCAGAAATGTCACCATGGGAGGAAATATCACACCTTGTAAGGATTGAGGTCACAATGTTGACATTTTCAGTCACATGAATGTTAGTAGCCTTTTTTGTTTTACAGGTCTGGGTGGATAAAATGATGGAAAATAATATTGACAGTTTCAGTCAGAGGACTGTAGTCTTACACATTATACTGGGTTGGCTGGATAAAGGCAGAAGTATGCTTCAAATGAGGCATCATCACATATGATCAGACTCCAAACAGCATTTATATAGAATAAGAAAACACTTAGATAGGTTATTTACACTAATAATATCACTGATTCCAGTGGGTGTCTGCAGA
The DNA here is from genome assembly GCA_023634145.1 of Thymallus thymallus. Lineage (NCBI taxonomy): Eukaryota > Metazoa > Chordata > Actinopteri > Salmoniformes > Salmonidae > Thymallus > Thymallus thymallus. Next base: position 3,435,523 of record CM042411.1, on the reverse strand, counting down.
GACACTGAGGACCACTGAGACAGCTGCATGGCCTCTCCAGAGGGTCTTTACTGAAGCTTCTCCCATGGAGTGGGAGGGGAGCTGCCTCTAACAAATGGATGTGGGGAAGATTGTTTTGTCAGCCTGCAAACCCTAGAAAATTCACGTTGTTCTTAAAGACAATAATAATGGGAGAAAAACAAGTCAATAACAAGTGTTAACAACTCCCTACTCATACTGTAAATAGGTCCAAAAGTACCTGCAGGACAAAACAGAACTCAATTTATAGAACTCAAAAGTAGAACACGGAATTCTGATCCATCACGCAGATGGACTGAGTCCCGTATTAGAAGGGATTTGCACATTTTAATACCCTCATAATAGGGAAAAAACATTGGGTCAGAGAACTACAGCGTCCAGACTTAATTCATCTCTGCTCTGTCCATCTCACTCAAACTTGCCCTGTGCAGCTGGAATATCAACTCAATAACAACTCTCTATAACGCAGAGCAAATGTGTGCCTTTGAGCAAAATATGTTGAACTAAATTATCCAAATGTGCACTCTCTTTACTGCAAATGCGTTGGAAAAAGCTTGCAGCCTTAAAATGTTTTGATATATCTGGGTCATTCCCAGGCAGAAGCAGCAGTTTTGATATTAGAGGTCCCCCATGAGTAAGAATCAGGAAATACAGTCCCGTGACTGTGCAACATTTCTGAAAGGTCAAGAGTTGACAATAATAAACAACCGATGGTACAATAAAAGCTTGAGCCGCAGGTAGAATTTGAAATTGAAATCAAGCATTCCAACGATAATCCTATCCTATTGTGCAGCAAAGGGTATCTGTGCACAGGGCTGGTACCCTGAAACACGAGACAAAATGTTCCTCCCAGGCAGCTGAGGACCACTCACCTTCCTGTGGATCTTGCCTCTTCAGAGCGGATGAAGAGCAGTGGGGCTGTCCACCTCTAGGTATTTATACAGGACCTAGCAGTGATGCTGGCACTGTGATTCACTCCCATAGAATGCCCTGTGGCTTTGGACTTTTCCAGAAGTTGTGTAATTTCCGGCCGTCGCTCGGAGCTGAGCCGTGGAGCAGCCAGGAGTGGGCAGTGTTGCACTGTGTGTCACTAAGCTCCCTCTAGCTTCTCTCTGCATGGCTCCTGGGAGACAAATCAAACAGAGGGAGGATTGTGTGTGCTGTGTGGGTCAGTAAACAAGGGGGGAGGGTGTTTATATTATCACATCCCCATGACTCAGGGCTGAATGACTGAATAACTCTTTATATTATCACTCATCCCCATGACTCAGGACTGAATGACTGAATAACTCTTTATATTATCACTCATCCCCATGACTCAGGGCTGAATGACTGAATAACTCTTTATATTATCACTCATCCCCATGACTCAGGGCTGAATGACTGAATAACTCTTTATATTATCACTCATCCCCATTACTCAGGACTGAATGACTGAATAACTCTTTATATTATCACTCATCCCCATGACTCAGGGCTGAATGACTGAATAACTCTTTATATTATCACATCCTCATGACTCAGGACTGAATGACTGAATAACTCTTTATATTATCACTCATCCCCATGACTCAGGACTGAATGACTGAATAACTCTTTATATTATCACATCCTCATGACTCAGGACTGAATGACTGAATAACTCTTTATATTATCACTCATCCCCATGACTCAGGACTGAATGACTGAATAACTCTTTATATTATCACTCATCCCCATGACTCAGGACTGAATGACTGAATAACTCTATATATTATCACTCATCCCCATGACTCAGGACTGAATGACTGAATAACTCTTTATATTATCACTCATCCCCATTACTCAGGACTGAATGACTGAATAACTCTTTATATTATCACTCATCCCCATGACTCAGGGCTGAATGACTGAATAACTCTTTATATTATCACATCCTCATGACTCAGGACTGAATGACTGAATAACTCTTTATATTATCACTCATCCCCATGACTCAGGGCTGAATGACTGAATAACTCTTTATATTATCACTCATCCCCATTACTCAGGACTGAATGACTGAATAACTCTTTATATTATCACTCATCCCCATAACTCAGGACTGAATGACTGAATAACTCTTTATATTATCACTCATCCCCATTACTCAGGACTGAATGACTGAATAACTCTTTATATTATCACTCATCCCCATGACTCAGGACTGAATGACTGAATAACTCTTTATATTATCACTCATCCCCATGACTCAGGACTGAATGACTGAATAACTCTTTATATTATCACTCATCCCCATGACTCAGGACTGAATGACTGAATAACTCTTTATATTATCACTCATCCCCATTACTCAGGACTGAATGACTGAATAACTCTTTATATTATCACTCATCCCCATGACTCAGGACTGAATGACTGAATAACTCTTTATATTATCACTCATCCCCATGACTCAGGACTGAATGACTGAATAACTCTTTATATTATCACTCATCCCCATGACTCAGGACTGAATGACTGAATAACTCTTTATATTATCACTCATCCCCATGACTCAGGGCTGAATGACTGAATAACTCTTTATATTATCACTCATCCCCATGACTCAGGGCTGAATGCTCATCAGCATACACACAGAAAATGATTTTTTAAATTTATTTAACCTTTATTTAACTAGGCAAGTCAGTTAAGAACAAATTCTTATTTACAATGACGGCCTACCTACAGGGTCAGACCTTGGAGCAACAAATGATGGTTTAAGTGCCTTGATCAAGGACACATCGACAGGTTCTTCACCTTGTCTGCTCGGGGTATTCGAACCAGCAACTTTTCGGTTACTGGTCCAACACTCTAAACGCTAGGCTACCTACCGCCCAGGATAGTGCCAAAATGAGTCCCGTTCAAATCATAATGGTATCAGCCAAACAAGTGCACACATTTACTGTAACACACTGTAGCTTTAATTCAAAGCTTGTCCTCCCACTTGGCTCAAACACAGCAGGTCCCAGGCTCCACCCTCACACAAACGCTCCACCAAGCACAGGTACTTACAGAGATGTTGTGTTCCGAATGGGAACCTGCTGCATCTGAAAGGTTATAAAAGGGTTTGTTAACAAGTCCTGCAGATTTAAACATGTTACTTCATGTTCTAATTGTTACGTTGCCAAGCTGAGCTCTTTGGCCAGGTCATTGGCCAGATGTCTCCAGTTATGACTATGCTTTATTTTTTTTTCCTGTGACGCAAGATCATTACATAAGCCTCATTCAGAATTGAAATTATCTAAAAGGAGGAAATGGAAAAAACTAAATTCCTGGCTGCATCCCATCCAAAACACACAGAGAATAACAAGTTCTGGGCCCTAATGTTGAATAACTGCTAGGGTGATATTTACTGTATGTACACACTCATACTTTGGCACTGTGTCGGCAGTCTTAAAGGGCTGATTTGTGGTTTCAAATGAGAGGAAAGGTAAAAGTTCCGTTATCTAGGACATTACAGCTGGAGTGTTCTAGAAACAAGACCTCAATTGGTCTGGTTTTACATTGGTTCTTATGGCATGGTGTTTCGTTTTAGAAGAGAAAACCCACTGGGCATACACTTGTTGAATCAACATTGTTTTCAGGTCATTTCAATAAAATAACGTTGAACCAACATGGAATAGATGTTAAATTTACGTCTGCGCCCAGTGGGAAGGACGCAGCCAAGTTTAGTGTCTACGCTCAAGTCCACAGACATGATTTGTCATCCACGTACAGACAAGCTCAGAGCTGATTTCTGATGGCGTCCGGCCCGTGTGAGAGATGCTGTTGTGTTTAGGCAAGCAGACACGTCTCCTCTCTCCCCCTCTATGTGCTGACCTCCAGCCGGCCCAGACCACGGCTAAGTACGACGTGCCGGAGCCTCTATCCTTCTCCCCCCCCGTCCTCTCCTTCCTCCCATCCGCCTCTCCTCCCTAATGTATGTGACCAGCCAAGGTCATTCACATACTGAGACCCAGCCGGAGGCGGATGTGTGTCCATCACTTCCCACAGAACACAGGGGTCTGTGGAGACATGCAGTATACACTCTGTCTCTCCCACAGTGATAAACAGCTGCTCCCTCTGAGAAAACTTCCATTCTATTCTTCTCATAATAACACTGAATGCAAAGCATACTGTTGATTTGTATCACTTTACTTAACCATGCCTTGTTATACAGTGGCTGATAACAACAGTGGGTTTTTAGCCTCGATATACTGGTTTCTCCTGGCTTGGTGGATGTAAGATTATGATGTCTATGTGATACAAGTGCCTTTGGCAATGATGCTTTCCATCAGTATCAGGGTCTATGCTCACTAAGCCAAAATCTATTTTTAGACATTTTCTGCTGATTCATGCTGACTCTCAGTGTTGTCATAATGGATCGTCCTACAGTATCAATCAATGTTCCTGGTAACTTCACATAGTGTCCACAGGGTGGCAGATTATCTGATGTAAGAAATAACGAGAAGTTTATGTATGAAAGCAAAGGACTCTCTCTCTCTCTCTCTCTCTCTCTCTCTCTCTCTCTCTCTCTCTCTCTCTCTCTCTCTCTCTCTCTCTCTCTCTCTCTCTCTCTCTCTCTCTCTCTCTCTCTCTCTCTCTCTCTCTCTCTCTCTCTCTCTCTCTCCCTCAAAACTGTTCTCTTTTCAAATGCGTTCCAGACACAAAACCTTTAAAATGCTACAAAACGTGTTACAAAAATGTAATCTTCAGTTCCTATAAAGCAGAACAGTGTTTTTTTATTTGATTGTTTCTCTCGCTGTTCTGTTTTATCAGCCAAGGCATTTAAATCACTGTGGTTTATCGCCCAGTCCCTTGCCCCATTACATTTGGATTACTGCATGGGCCATTTGTTTTGACAGTCTCTGAAGCTTGGCGTTGAGATCAAAGTGACCTTCTTGAAGTAATTATGCGCCTATCACACGTCACAACTCTTAACTTGATATTCACACTTGATCTTTAGATCCACATGTCCTCAGTTTAGCTCAATATCGTGTTACCAGCTACTGATTTTATAATGTATCCTACAGTACTACAGCATAAAAGTACATAACAGGAAGTCAGTGTTCCACATTTCCTGTTCCTTCCATAGGTTACATTACATAAGTTCAGTAATTGGTCTCAAACCTAAGGGTGATAGCGTTCTGACACATCATTATCTCCTACAGTCCCACCGTGACGCCGGCGCGTTTTGGACCTTGTCCATTTCTTCTACATCCGTAGATACCAAGCGTCAGTCTGTGTGATTAACGGACCTGAGCTATAGCGGTGTTTGTGAGACAAGGGCCGGGTCTTTTTTACCAAAACGTCTGTAGAGTCCGAATGGTTTGAGCTACAAACCTCATGCACACGCACATGTAACAAAGTTTTGTGTTCTACTTGTAGTCCTGGTTGTCCTAAAAAGAAAATGGTAGAACACTTCACGGTGAGGCTGCAAATGTAAATGTTTTGTTGGGGTCTCGGCACTGATAGGGTTAATGGATCTCCTTCCAAACAGCTGAATTACAGCTGCTATTAGAAACATGCAGGCCTCAACATCTGTATGTAAGTAAACACAAACGTGTTAAAAATAGTGGCCTCTAAACTCTAGCCAATATGGCTTCTCTCTGCATCACTGACAAATCAGGCTATTTATTTGATAGCAGTTTTATGTTGATTTAATCTGTTATGGATTAAAACAAAGGGCTTCACATAATAAGCTCATGAAACTGGAATGTAGGCTATTTACAAGATGGCCGCCCCAGTAACAGTAATGAAAATACATTTCAAGCACATTGGTTTATTTACCTCAACTACAGAGGTGATGTTCGAATTAACTTGATAAATAACCGGAGGAAAGTGTTTAAATTAATGCTGACTGAAGCTGTTTGTATAGGGGCTAGCATCATGCATATTGTTAGATCATACTAGTGATTGTAATATTATGTCCGCTCTCCAAGCCAAAATGCCATTTCACAGCGGGGAGAGGACGACCTCTTACCTTGTGCTTTATGCGATTGAAGCAAAAACACATGTCTGTTGTCTTTAATCATACAACTGTCTCTGTAGTTCTCGCACGCTCTCTCTTTCTGAAATATCTTTCAGGTCATGTTCTTAAGAGTGGAGCTTTATCAAATCAAGCTGAAACCCATTTCTTAAGAAACAAATTGGTTTCAGAACCTTTTCCAAACTAACGATTCTTGGAGCATCTTGCAATGCTTATTCATTCATTGATTTACTGGCTGTTGGGATTCCCATCCAAGGTCACAACATTGTGTGCAGTCACTGCATATTGAAAAACATCAGTAGGGCAGAATAAGACTACAACAATCACTAAAATATGTTGAGAATGGACCAAGGTGGACAAAAGCAATGAAAGGGTTTCTGATGGAACGTATAGATGGACTCCATAGAGCAACTAGATCATTTACTCTGTATGGGCCCTGAGGTACTAAGTGAGAAGGAGCCAAGCCAAAGGTTAGAGGTTAGAGAAAAGTGAGCTCATTTAAGTAGAGCAATAATCTTACAATTGTTCAGTGATGGGATAGCTTCTTCCTGCCCTGTCCAGATCCTCCCTGTACTTACTCAGTCATCCGTATCTTGGTGACTGTTGATGTGACTACTGCCCATATGGTTCACAGAGAAGCATCTGCTCTTCCTCTGGTTTAGTGCAAGCATCATGATATCATTGTCGGGAATAATTGATACCATAGTTGGCCTTGCATGACCCATGGCTAATAACGCAGCCATATAGAGGGTAATTAGATGGTATTTGTTATTAATAAGGAAACTGCATACTGAGACTATTCCATTGAAATTCCAAAATAATATGCAATGTCCTTGTAATGATCAAAGAGGACTCTTGTACTTTCCTCCTCATAATCAGTATAAAAGGGTAATGGTTTGTATTGTATGTAAGTAAGTAAGGCTGAGTTGACAATCCAACGTGCTGTAACATGTCTACTGACGTATCATCTCACTCCATGACAAATTGATGGATACATTGTATTATAAGTGAACTAAGCAAACGTTTGTCTTCTAAAGTGGTCTACAGTATAACTACATGTTTTCTGAAATGACTTGAGGTTTGCTTCTTCTTCTGGACATGGATTACATGTCACACATGGAGGAAAGTATTTCATTTTAAACAGTGGAGGGAGGCCATAGGCAGTAAAGGTGCCCATTCCTCCATGTTTAAACATTTGTTAGCAATTAGCCTGAACTGCAGACTTTCTATGCACCCTCCGTCCCTCCCTCTTCTTTCCATCTCCCAGTACCCCTTCCATCTCCCTCCCTCTCTCCCAGTCATGTTTCCCCAAGCTGCAGATGGTTACTGTCCAAGGTATTCGTTTCTTCTGGTTCTGAGGGAGAGAGATGGGAGGAGCAGCTGCACTTCAGCAGACTAACTGTAGCATGTAGCCGGGTAGTCTCCATGCACTTATAGACATAGACTGTTTAATGTATGTGAGCTGCAGTTCAAGTGAGAAGTTGCTGGTAAGAGAGAGAGAGACCATGCCTGAAGAATTCCAACTGTAGTTGTTTAGAGAAAAGTCTGTCTGGATGAGTGTATACATTGTTAATGTAAATTAGACCTAGTTATTTCGTTACTTGTCCAGGAGGAGACTGTACTGCAGAGAAGAGAGACTAGGACAGTCAGAGGCTGTTGTCCGGACAACAACTTCTTCACATCCTCACCAAAGCTGCCTTGAAGAATTACCATGAAAGGTAAATTGGCATTTGATGACTCTCTGTTGATGTATTGTAGTAGACTTCAGACTACTGCTTGCTGTGGAGGAATATAATATATTATGTAGGAGACCTGAAAGTGCACTGGTTGCACACAAATGTGCAGACAGCTCGCTTTTAAGACCAGCACCTCTCAGGATCTAGTGAAAACATTGGTTTGTTGATCTTGAATGTGGAACATCCACCCCTTTGCTTTGAAAGCTCCTTATTTCAAAAGCTCTCCGTTTTCAGCCACCAAACATTTGCTTTTGGGCTTTTAAAATACATGAGCCGTATTGAAAGGATTACATTTAAATACTAACTTTTGTCAACATTGCATGATATAAGACTCTTAAGAGGCTGAGAAGTATAAGGAGACCTGTTGGAAAATTTGGGAGTAGCGACATGTGACTTTAGCTTTCAAAGGTCTTATTAAGTGTGCGTTTACAGAGGTACACACAGATAGGAGGTCTCCTCGTCTCTTGTTTGGAGCGTGCTCCATTTGGAGCCGGGCTGCTAAACATGCAGTCTAACACATTCCTTATGTAAAACAGGAAAGAGGCACCTTGGTAGTGGAAGCAGCAGGTGTGTGGTTGGCACATATGTATGGTACACTAAAGGAGAGAGAACTCTGACTGGAGACACAGACTGCCATACAAGTACATGAATAGCACTGTTCAACACAGCACCTCTTATCTGGAAAGACAAATACATTCCTTCGACAGAGATATTCTATCAGAATTCATTGGCACATCATGACAGTTATCAGATGGTGATTTGGAAATGAAAAGTTGTTATTATACAAAACTACTGAGATTGCAGGAGAGAATTTTGTTAGATTACAGAATAAGACTTTTGTTAGTAATACCAGGCTGTTTCTATCATGAGATGCCCAACGCGTTGAGGGGTTGAGATAATTTCTCCATAACTTGGAGCAAGAACATTTGGATCAACACATTTCAGGCATTTCATTGCTTTGAAAGGAACCACACATTCCCTTGTACATATCCTAAACAGTTGGATGTCAACAGGGGCTTGGGGAGACACTTGTCTTTATCAGTTGGATGTCAACAGGGGCTTGGGGAGATACTTGTCTTTATCAGTTGGATGTCAACAGGGGCTTGGGGAGACACTTGTCTTTATCAGTTGGATGTCAACAGGGGCTTGGGGAGACACTTGTCTTTATCAGTTGGATGTCAACAGGGGCTTGGGGAGACACTTGTCTTTATCAGTTGGATGTCAACAGGGGCTTGGGGAGACACTTGTCTTTATCAGTTGGATGTCAACAGGGGCTCGGGGAGACACTTGTCTTTATCAGTTGGATGTCAACAGGGGCTTGGGGAGACACTTGTCTTTATCAGTTGGATATCAACAGGGGCTTGGGGAGACACTTGTCTTTATCAGTTGGATGTCAACAGGGGCTTGGGGAGACACTTGTCTTTATCAGTTGGATGTCAACAGGGGCTTGGGGAGACACTTGTCTTTATCAGTTGGATGTCAACAGGGGCTTGGGGAGACACTTGTCTTTATCAGTTGGATGTCAACAGGGGCTTGGGGAGACACTTGTCTTTATCAGTTGGATGTCAACAGGGGCTTGGGGAGACACTTGTCTTTATCAGTTGGATGTCAACAGGGGCTTGGGGAGACACTTGTCTTTATCAGTTGGATGTCAACAGGGGCTTGGGGAGACACTTGTCTTTATTAGTTGGATGTCAACAGTTGAGGCCCCTTTGTTTTTGGAGAAACCCCATCTAGTGTCTATGTTTTCAATTTGGGGTTTTAGGTATTTTAGGTATTCATGTTTTAGGTATCAACTGTTAATAGACAGGACAACATGACCTTTTGAGCCAAAGCTTGTAGTTTAGGTCAATAGTCAAACAAAACTGGATGTTCCCTGCTCCACATTTCACACAAGCTGTGGGTTACATATTCAGCAGATTTTCTAGGTTGATATGACGAGATTACTGTAAGTGTTTGAAAATCCACTGCCAAATGTAACCCTAACAAAGAATACAGTAGGGTAACCACAAGCATTGACGAATCATGAGGTTTGTGGACTTGCAGGGAATTGACTGGTGTCGTGTTTTTGCTCGGTGTGGCCCAAAGTTCACAATATCAATGAGCGTGGGAGGACAGACTTCATGTTGCCAATGAAAGACCACTAACCTTCTCTTTGTTCACTGTGTGTTTTACTGCACATTGGGGATTATTTCATATGCAGAACAAATGCACAGGGAATATTGAGCCATGTCATGCAGATGGAGATGTCAGGTTAGACTATAGCCTTACAAAGGAAGATGCTATTATACAGCCGTATCATCATTAGATATGGGTTAGCCCACTAGGTGGCTGTCCTATTGTGGAAACAGAACAGAACAGAACAGAACCCACTTTACTGACTCCACTTCCTCTCCCTAGAGTGTCATAATTTGACCATTAGGATGTCAACATTGGACTTGCTTTATCAGCAGTTCTGTATGGACCTCTCTTCCAGACTCTTTCTTATGTAATAGGTTACAGGGTTAAATAATTCAACTATTTAGCCTAAAGTGTGAAAACTAGGTCATTTTCCAGCTTGTCAAACTCACCCTCATACCTACTAGGTAGGTATTCATGTGGATGTGGTTACAAACAATGAACTATATTTTGAGTATTCTCCAAAGAGTACTACAGCATGTAATGCAATCGCTGCCTTGAACGTTCTTGTCGAGGTGTTTAAACAGAGATCAACCTGTGTTTTTCATATGTGGCTGTGGACAGTAAGACATCTGGCCGTGAGACAAATTCACTATATTGCTCCTTCTTAGAGTCAAAGCTATTCTTTCATGCCCTAGAACTGAAACTTTCGGAATGTTTTTATTCCTCTCCATACAGAACCATCGCTGTATCAATTTCTCACCACTTACACTTTTGTCAGCTGTTGAAATTCAATCGTCTCCATAGTTGTAGCCGAGGCATGCCTGAAGTATTTGGATGAATATTTAACCCTAATAAAGATTATTTTCATTACTCATTTTAACACATCACCACAGTTCAAGAGCTATAGCACTGAACCTGTGAGGTATTTTTGGCTAGTACTGTTGTGGACAGAGGGTTACAGTATACAAATTCACATTCAAATTCACATTCCAAATGATCTAATGATAGGTAGGGTTGATTATATTTTCAGTGGAGTAACCCTGATCTTTTTACCAGGCACATTCAAAGTGGGTACTTGGGTTCTTAGCTTAGCATTTCAACAATGACAGACCCTCTAATTAAGTAAATCTGATGGACATACCTGTTGGACATACTACAGTATACAGAAATGTCCCTCCCCAGCTTATACGTTATTGTATCTAAAGGTTTTTCATGAAGACTTTTCACCTTTACTTCTAAGAGTTTACACTTAAAACCCACCACATTTAAATAACTTTCAGAGCTTTTCCATTCTAATGACCACTGACCAATAGAGCCCTCAACTGTGTGCCTGATTCTATCTTAAAAACATGTCTGGTGATTATGCTGGTGAAGTGCTGCTGTGGCCTCTTGCAGGCAGCAAGCGGTTTGCTCTCATCTGTGTAGGTTGGAGAGCTAGAGTTCCTGATTGACGTGAGAGACATATTTTCCAAGGAGGGTACCGCGGGGCTTTAGACAGGGAGGGCAGGGCGGCCCACTCCTTTCCTCCGTTGGCAGAGCCGGGAAAGCGGTGGAGGCCCAGGTTTAGCCTAGAACCACCTGTATGGCTGACTGGGAAATATAAAGTGGCCTGCAGCAGGGCAGCTGGGCCCATTCCAGACCCCTTCTCTCTCTCCTCCACTGGTCTGGACATCTCCGCATTTCAGACTCAGCCTCTTCGTCAGGCCTGACTTCAGCTGCTCCAGCAGGCAGCACACATAAACACCCTCACCTCAGAGTTCCTCTCCCCCTGCACACAAAGCACAGCACCGCCCAGCAGTCTCCAGAGCTGGAAAACTACAGCACCATCAACTGAATGTAATATTAAGGGGAGAAGACAGTGGCTGAAAAGACTGAACAGAGACTCAACTGAGTGATTATTACTTCTGGGGCTCTTGGACCTTAGTAAGAGAGCTGTGGACAGGACTATATTGATCTTCTGAAGGATTACTGAGGTTTGTAGCCTAGCCTTCATTCCTGTGTTAATGATGATAATCTGTAATTTATCTCACCACTGTGGTCTATTTATTGTCCTACCTCCTAACCTTACTGCATTTTGCACTACATTTTGCACTCTGTATATAGATTTTCTATTGTGTTTTTGACTATGTTTGTTTACTGTGTAACTCTGTGTTGTTTTTGTCGCACTGCTTTGCTTTGTCTTGGCCAGGTCGCAGTTGCAAATGAGAACTTGTTCTCAACTGACCTACCTGGTTAAATAAAGGTGAAATAAAAAATAAAAAAAACTGCTTATACCATTAATCAATTGAAGGTCCAGTGTACAGGTATGCACTGTAGTAGAGTAAATTACATACATTAAGATTATAGCTCTGTTATGTCAGCAGTTCATTTGTCCCCAGCAAGAAGCCATTTAAAGCCAAATTCAATCCAAATTCAGGTCTTGGCTTGAAGCTTCTCTTTGGCATCAGTCTGTTGTGTCCCGCTGGCCCTTCGACCACATTGACTGGAAATGGATGACGCCACTACATCCAGCCCAGCTAGCAACACACACACAATCAGCCTCACTCTAGTGTTTCATATTGTGCTGCTATGGGGCCTTTATCTGACAGCTCATGCCATTTTAATTCCAGCTTACTAGAAAAACAATCCCTTTTCCAATTTGGGTAATTATGTTTCTATAAGATGGCAGCCAAGTATTATCTCATGCTCACATTAAGCCCTGAGTTGAACGTTTTGTGTCTTGGATGGTAGAGGGGGCTTAGGGGGCTTATTCAATTTTGCCTCGTATTTTCTGATTTATTAGCACAGTAATAAAATGTGTGAGTTGTTCCCCCAAGAAAGCTTCAAGTTATAGACTATTGACCTTAATCTGTGAACAAACATTTATAGGTAGGGGTGAAAGTGACTAGGCAATCAGGATAGATAATAAACAGAGTAGCAGCAGCGTATGTGAAGAGTGGGAAAGAGTGTCTATGTGTGAGTGTGTGTGTGCCGTCAATATGCAGTGTGAGCGTATGTTGTGTGTGTATATGTGTGTTGGAGTGTCAGTGTAGTATGTGTGAGTGTGTGGGTAGAGTCCAGTGAGTGTGTGGGTAGAGTCCAGTGAGTGTGTGGGTAGAGTCCAGTGAGTGTGTGGGTAGAGTCCAGTGAGTGTGTGGGTAGAGTCCAGTGAGTGTGTGGGTAGAGTCCAGTGAGTGACTATGCATAGATAATAGACAGTGGGTAGCAGCAGTGTAAAAACAAAGGGAGGGGTGTCAATGTAAATAGTCTGGATGGCCATTTGATTAATTGTTCAGCAGTCTTATGGTTTGGGGGTAGAAGCTGTTAAGGAGCCTTTTGATCCTAGACTTGGCGCTCCGGTGCCGCTTGCCGTGCGGTAGCAGAGAGAACAGTCTATGACTTGGGTGACTGGAGTCTTTGACAATTTTTTGGGCTTTCCTCTGACACCGCCTAGTATATCCTGAATGGCTTGGCCCCAGTGATGTACTGGGCCGTAAGCACTACCCTCTGTAGTGCCTTACGGTCAGATGCCCAGTAGTTGCATTACCAGGCGGTGATGCAACCGGTCAGGATGCTCTCGATGGTGCCGCTGTAGAACTTTTTGAGGCTCTGGGACCCATGCCAAATTTTTTCAGTCTCCTGAGGGGGAAAAGTTGCTGTCGTGCCCTCTTCACGACTGTCTTGGTGTGTTTGGACCATGATAGTTCGTTGGTGATGTGGACACAAAGGAACTTGAAACTCTCGACCAGCTCCACTACAGCCCCAGCGATGTGAATGGGGGCGTGTTCGGCCCGCCTTTTCCTGTAGTCCACTATCAGCTCCTTTGTCTTGCTCACATTGAGGGAGAGGATTGTTAACCTGGCACCACACTGCCAGGTCTCTGACCTCCTCTCTATAGGCTGTCTCATCATTGTCGGTGATCAGGCCTACTACTGTTGTGTCGTCAGCAAACATAATGATGGTGTTGGAGTCGTGTTTGGCCACGCAGTCGTGGATGAACAGGGAGTACAGGAGGGGACTAAGCACGCACCCCTGAGGGGCCCCGGTGTTGAGGATCAGCGTGGGAGATGTGTTGTTGCCTACCTTTACCACATGGGGGCAGCCCGTCAGGAAGTCCAGGATCCAGTTGCAGAGGGTTGTGTTTAGTCCTAGAGTCCTTAGCTTAGTGATGAGCTTTGAGGGCACTATGGTGTTGAATGCTGAACTGTAGTCAATGAACAACATTCTCGCATAGGTGTTCCTTTTGTCCAGGTGGGAAAGGGCAGTGTGGAGTGCGATTGGGGCGGTATGCGAATTGGAGTGGGTCTAGGAAATACGGGATAATGCTGTTGATGTGAGCCATGACCAGCCTTTCAAAGCAGTCCATGGTGATTTGCGGACCTGTGGCTTTGTGAATGTTGACCTTGCTCACATCGGCTACCGAGATCTGTGAGCATGCATTTCAAGTCTCTCCATCTGTTTTCCAGAAAGCTTGAAGTTATAGTCCCGTGTAGCTCAGATGGTGGAGCATGGCGCTTGTAACGCCAGGGTTGTGGGTTTGAATCCTATGGGGGACCAGTATGAACATGTATGCACTAACTGCAAGTCGCTCTGGATAAGAGTGACTGTTAAATTTGTATAGACTGTTGACCTTAATCTGTGAACATACATTTAAAGTATTTCCATCTGTTTTACAGAAAGCTATTCTGGATACGAGAACCAGCTCTTTAAAGGTGAGGATAAATATACATGTCAGTGTTCTAATCTATTCTCTAGTCCAGAATGGTGTGACAAATCTATTTTTTTGTAGCCTGGTTTTGGCAAATCTAGTAGGCCTGCTATTGCATGCCTGTATGGTGGAAGTAGTCGCATTAAGGAGAGTATTAAGGAGCCCAGTGGGAAGCTGTGTTTAAGTAAAGAGTGAATGAATGCTGACCTGAGCTGAGCTTGCGTGTGGTATAGATGTTTCCATAACAGTGACTCATTTTTCTTCTCTGCTTTTCAGAGGATGATGTTACTGGGGAAGAGGAAGAGATGCCTTCCTTTAGAGGTGAGAAACATGTCCCAAATTCAGAGATTTTATATTGCTGTGCATTTCTGTTTCTGTGCCTTGTGTGGATAGGCAAGCAAGGCTTATTTAGGGTAATTGAGACAGCGCCTTCTTTTTATGGAGTGGTTTTGAGTTTTGTCTTGATGTCAGTCATAAGTCTATGACAAAGTCCCCTAACAACAACAATTTGAACAATAACGGCAGAACATCCATCTAGGACGTATTGTGTACACATTGGGCTATGTGTGTACAGTGTTCGTGTGTGTAAAGACCTGCATGTGTCTGCATACAGTACATCTTTGTTTATGTGCGTGCGTTGAACATCTGTTTCAGATATCCCTTCTTAGTCCTTCTCTTGACGACCATGTCAACTCCACACAACTTCAGCAGCTCTGCTGACCAAAACCAGCCGCTAGTCTAGTAATTAGTCAGGCACAGCCATCACAGTGTCAGGGTAAAGAAAGGTATTTCCCCCTCCTCACTTCCCTCTAACTTGCTGATGTTATGTAAGAGAGGCTAGAGCCCCATGCTTCTGATTGCAGGAAGAACCAGAGGTGGCTGTGTGAAATGCCAGCAGACACGTTCTCTCCAGCTGGCCGTCAAAGTGCTCTACGGTTTCTTTGCCTTCCTCATCATAGCAGTGGCAGTGCTGGTATCACTAGGTGAGTAACTACAGTGATTATCCTCCATGCCACATCCATGCCACATCCATGCCACATCCATGCCAGGGACACGTGAGTCTGTCAGTTACTGTTTTCCACTTGGTGCTTTTTATAGGATTATGATTGCAAGGCCAGCAGGATACAGGAAAATGTGTATTCATGTTTTTAATCCCTGGATTAATATGACCATAAGAGTAGTTGAATTGAATCACACTGAGAGAACTTGGAAAAGCCTCCCTGATTCCTGACCCCTTGGGCTGTTGGGGCCACTTTTACATCACCGACTTTGGTTGGGTTTGATATATACACTGAACAAAAATATAAATGCAACATGCAACAATTGCAAAGATTTTACTGAGTTACAGTTCATATGAGGAAATCAGTCAATTGAAATAAAAACATTAGGCCCTAGTCTATGGAGTACACATGACTGGGTCCCAGATACCTTAAAAAAAAGGTAGGGGCGTGGATCAGAAAACCAGTCAGTATCTGGTGTGACCACCATTTGCCTCATGCAGCGCGACACATGTCCTTCTCATAGAGTTCATCAGGCTGTTGATTGTGTCCTGTGGAATGTTGTCAAACTCCAATTTCAATGGCTGTGTGAAGCTTCTGAATATTGACGGAAACTGGAACACGCTGTCGTACACATCGATCCAGAGCATCCCAAAAACACTCAATGGGGGACATGTCTGGTTAGTATGTAGGCAATGGAAGAACTGGGACATTTTCAGTTTCCAGGAATTGTGTACAGATCCTTGCGACATGGGGCTGTGCATTATCATGCTGAAACATGAGGTGATGGCAGCAGATGAATGGCACGACAATGGGCCTCAGGATCTCGTCACGGTATCTCTGTGCATTCATATTGCCATCGATAAGATGCATTTGTGTTTGTTATCTGTAGCTTATGCCTGCCAGCCAATACCATAATCCCACCTCCACCATGGGGCACTCTGTTCACAATGTTTACATCAGCAAACTGCCCACCCACAGGACGCCATACACGCTGTCTGCCATCTGCCCGGTACAGTTGAAACCGGGATTAATCCGTGAAGAGCACACTTCTCCAACGTGCCAGTGGCCATCAAAGGTGAACATTTGTCCACTTAAGTTGGTTATAATGCCGAACTGCAGCCAGGTCAAGACCCTGTTGAGGACGACAAGCACGCAGATGAGCTTCCCTTAGACGTTTTCTGACAGTTTGTGCAGAAATTCTTATTTTGTGCAAACCAACAGTTTCATCAGCTGTCTGGGTGGCTGGTCTCAGACGATCCTGCAGGTGAAGAAGCCGGATGTGGAGGTCCTGGGTTGGCGTGGTTACACATGGTCTGTGGTTGTGAGGCCGGTTGGACATACTGCTAAATTCTCTAAAACGACGTTGGAGGCGGCTTATGGTAGAGAAGTGAACCTTCAATTCTCTGGCCACTGCTGTGGTGGACATTCCTGCAGTCAGCATGTCAATTACAGGCAGCATCAAAACTTGAGACATCTGTGACATTTTGTGTGACAAAACTGCACATTTGAGAGTGGCCTTTTATTGTCCCCTGCACAAGGTGCACCTGTGTAATGATAATGCTTTTTAATCAACTTCTTGATATGCCAAACCTGTCAGGTGGATGGATTATCTTGGCAAAGGAGAAATGCTCACTGACAGGGATGTAAACAAATTTGTGCACAAAATTTGAGAGAAATAAGCTTTCTGTGTGTATGGAAACATTTTGGGATCTTTTGTTTCAGCTCATGAAACTTGGGACCAACACTTTAAATGTTGCGTTTACATTTTTGTTCAGTATAATAACTAAGCTATTAAAGCCACATTTGATACAGATTGTTGAATTAGTCGTTTGAAGGCCGGGACTTGGAGTTCCTGCAGGTATCATGTGTGCATAGACTTCAAGATCCACATCATCTGGCATTCCTCCCCAACCAGGACCTGTTCTCTTTTGTCATGCCTGACTTAACAATGTGTTCCACATTGTACACTAACAGCTGAGAGGGGGATCTGGTTGAAGCCTAGAGGTTTATTTCTGTAAAATATAAGGGCCATTTAATTTCCAACAAGGCTCGAATGAACATACAACTTCAACCTGATTTTCCATTTCTTACCTGACTGACAACGTTTTAAGTGCTTACAGATGTTAAAAATATTATTGAGATTCAAAACGATACTCTCTTTTTCACAGCAGCCCAGAGCTCCCTTAGCGCAATAGTGTAATTTGAAGAGCACTGATACAGAGGGTTGGGATTCCAACACCAACGTGGCACTGCATTTTATTGTCTGGAGCAGGGTCTGCTTGAGTTTATGTCAACGCAGAGCACAGCAATACTGAGGCAAAACAAAACAAGAACAAAAAGATGGATCCATAAATGTAGAAATATCCTTATCATGCAGCACATCTGTTTTACGTTGTTCAGAGTTCCCAAGAATTTGTGTTATATAACAACAAAAAACTCACATTAGAACCTAACCAACTTCTCTCTAACTAGCAGACATGATTATAACAATAACAAGTTCAAGTCCACCCACCAGTACACCGTGATCATGCCAATTAATGTTGATGCTGTGTAAAATCATCGTCCCTGAGACCCTAATGCACTATAACAGGTGGTATGTAGAGGACATATGGAATCACTTGTGAGCAAAAACAGACTATGGCACAACTGTTATTAATCCCCAGAGTCAAGGATTAGGAAATGATATGCAACAAGGAGTCCTTAAAAGTGTTCTTTAAGCACTGTTGTTGATCTCTTGGGAAATATAGTCAACTGGGAAGTAACCAGCTGTACAAACCATTTCCATTATTTGTGCTGTAATTTGTAATGAAAGCAAACAATGTTGTTGTTATTGTAAAACAAGGTTCATGACTGCATCTTAATTCCATTCAATGATGTGTAATGCTGAGTGCTGGCGTGTTTCTTATTTGTCAAAGGAGTGGTGTTGTCACTATAGTCTCATGTGGGTCTTAGTCTCAACACATGTATTAAGTCTGTATCAATACCTACATAGAGAGGAACCTTCATTCTCATTATTTGGAAAGTATAATTTACATAATTATCTTTGTCTCATCAGTATTTAAGAAGGTCGACAATTTATCAGAAGAGGAATCCTTTTATCACAAGAAGATTACTAAGGTCCAGGAAAGTATACAAGGTGAGAGAGAGTTATTAATCATGTGACTGACAAAATGTCCTGTGCAAGAATAGCTTCTCAATGTGGCTGCTGACAGAGAAGTTAAGAAGGTAAGAAGGACTAATAGAGCATACTGGACATTTCTGCAGATTTTCAAAATATATATTTTTCCGAAAGAGTTTAAAATATGTCACCCATTGAATGTAACTGCATGGGTGATTGAGTATGAAGTCTGAGGACGTGAGGATCTGCTCTTCATGCTTCATGGCCTGCCTCCTGTGTCAACTCCCTGAAGAGACATAACTCACAGAGCTCAGTATATGACTTCAGCAATGACCTACTACAGCTGCCTCCAATGGCCCATCATTTATGGAAGCACTGCAGCAGCAATGTACTTCAGTCGACTAGAATTGACACATAGCTAACTCTGATCTTGGCTTAATGAACAGATCATCATAACATTGGTATCTCTTCTTACACAGATCTCAGCACTACCAGCAACTGCTCTGACTGCTTCGACATGGCCCACTTCAGCGAGGATATCAGTAGGCTGAAGAGGGAGTTTGAGGATCTCCAAAAAATGATCCTGGGACAGGAGCAGGTCCTGGACCAGGCCTCCCAGACCCAGCAGACACTGAAGACAACCAGCAGCAGGATGACACGCGACATGCGGAACTACTCCCTGTCCATCAGGCTCATCAACCAGTCCCTGGAGCGTTACTTAGACCAGGTGAACGGATGGAAGGCAGTCATCACTGAGACGGACGAGAGCATGAAGACTCTATCTCAGGATCAGTACGACCTCAAGGCCACTGTGAATCAGGTGAACACCACGGTGGCCCTCAGCTCCTTGTGGATGGACGCCCTGCAGAGGAAAACCAATGAGGAGACACTGGTCCTGCAGAAGATGACGGCGGACTGGCAGAACTACAGCCGGGTGTTGAGCGGTCTGAAGTCCAACTCCAGCACCACCATTCAGATGGTGAGGAGCATCCAGAGTGGGATCTCGGCCACACACCAGAGGATCAGCATGAGCTCGGAGATGGTGCACGACCTCACCCTGCAGCTGATGAACCTGCAGATGCAGCTGGACAACGTCACCTCCTTCATGGACGAGCACGAGGAGAACATGCACGACCTCCACTACCACTCCAAGTACTACCAGAACCGGACGGGCGAGAGGTTCGTCACCCTGGATGCTCGCATGGACTCCATCGAGATGGAGATCGACACCATCTCGTCCAGCATCAACGCCACGGTGAGCCACGTGCAGAGCATGTACAAGTACATCAACATTGAGAGCACGTCGTGCCAGACGCGGATGGGTAGCCACACGGAGGACCTGCAGAACCTGAACAACACGGTGCTTCTATTGATGCACTTGGTTGACATCATGAGGCAGCAGTACATACTGCTGACCGTCCGTCTAGATGTGGACGTCAGGAACCTGTCCATGGTCATGGAGGAGATGAAGCTAGTGGACACTCACCACAACCAGCTCATCCAGAACTTCACCATTCTCAAAGGTACAGCAGAGATGTTCTTGGTGTTATTGTGTGGAAAACCCAGCAGCGTTGCAGTTCTTGACACAAACCACTGTGCCAGTGCGCTATTACCATACCCCGTTCAAAGGCGCTTACATTTTTTGTCTTGCCCATTCACCCTCTGAATGGCACAAATGCACAATACATGTCTAAATAAGTATTTTTAAGCCTTGAGACAATTAAACCTGTCTCCTCCCCTTCATATACACTGATTGAAATTTCATAAATGTTTTGGTATGAAAATAAAATAAAAATACAATTAATGACAAAACAACCATAACATCTGAGGACAATGTACATAAAAATACTCAAACAGACAGACAAACACGATACAACACATTTGGAGAAGACAGTTATGAACAATGTCATGGTGTAGACTATGTCATGGTGTTGACTATGTCATGGTGTAGACTAATACAAAGATAAATAGACAAAACATTGTTAGCTTACATTCCATAGAATATTGAGCATCGTTGTCTACATTTGTATATTTTTTTAAAGGTTTGGTTGTTAGTGATGTAGAATTTTGTATTTGGAATATTTTACCTATCAGAAGTATTATGTTGTTAATTGGATGATTATGGACATTGAGGTCACCAAAGATGATAAGCTAAGGGTTAATATGTAGTTTGATGGCGTGATGGAAAAGCCAGCCTTGAACCTGTAGCTAAAATAAGCTCACTGTCGGACAGTACCAATACAAATGCATTATGTTTTTCTCTTCATGACAGAGTCTGCATTTAGAGTTATGGTCAATACCCAATACTCTTTGTTGAAAGAATTGTATAGAATATATTTAACTGAAAGGCTCTTGAGTATATACTGTATCTATTGATGTTTTGTATGTGAGACCTGCTTTCATGGTATTGGATTGTCAAAGATACTGAATCTTTCCAATCCGTTTGAAATTTGTATGGAA
The DNA here is from genome assembly GCA_023634145.1 of Thymallus thymallus. Classification (NCBI taxonomy): domain Eukaryota; kingdom Metazoa; phylum Chordata; class Actinopteri; order Salmoniformes; family Salmonidae; genus Thymallus; species Thymallus thymallus. Next base: position 3,414,393 of record CM042411.1, on the reverse strand, counting down.
TCGCAGATAGGTTATAGAAATTCAAAGTACATTTCAGAGTTGATTCTATCTTTTCTGTATGCAATTTGTCTTCCCCATTCACCCTCTGAATGGCACACACAATCCATGTCTCAATTGTCTCAAGCCTCCCTTTCATCTACACTGATTGAAGTGGATTTAACAAGTGACATCAATAAGGGATCATAGCTTTCACCTGGTTTGTCTATGTCATGGAAAGAGCAGGTGTCCTTAATCTTCGTATACTCAGTCTATGTGCTAATATTGCTGCTGTGACCTGTGCTCACTAACACCACACTTCTCTTTCCAGGTGCACCGGGCCCACCTGGTCCAAAGGGGAACAGAGGGGAAGGAGGAAGCAAAGGTCCAGTTGGCCTGACAGGAAACAAAGGAGACAAGGGCCCAGCAGGGAACCGTGGGCCTCTGGGTGCAAAGGGCCCCATCGGGCCAATCGGAGCTCAGGGAGAGCCAGGGCCAACGGGGGCCAGAGGCGGAGTGGGCATCAAAGGGGCAAAGGGTTCTCTGAGTCAACCAGGCCCACGCGGCGAGAGAGGCGAGAAGGGAGACATGGGTACTACTGGTAAGGATGGAATACCAGGCCCCAAAGGGCCATCGGGAATACAGGGCCAAGCAGGGCTCCCAGGGGTCCACGGGCTGCCTGGCCCAAGAGGAAAGCCAGGACCTGTTGGGCCTCCCGGAACCCCTGGCCCACCAGGTCTGCCAGCTTACCCAGCCACGATGTCTTGAGAGCCCTCTGGGGTCTGATCACAACAAGGACAGGACAAGCCTCCATTGGACATGGTGATGTACTGGCAGCCTGGCAAAGGGATGGAGCGTGATTGAAGAGGATGGAATGAATGATGCATGGAAGAGTTCACTCTCAAGCTTTCCCCTTCATGTTTTTGAGCATATACACACAGCCCATGTGCAGGTAGAAGCGTAAAGGAGACATTGGCGATAACAAAAATACTTGAGTTTAAAAAGATGCATTGCAAGTTTTCAGTATCATATACAACCGAATGTATGACTGAAGGAACCACAAAACCACCATGGGGGCTTCATAAAGGTCTAGGTTTACAATGCCATGCACTTTCATGAGGGTACAGTTAAGAAACGATTTTTACACAAATTTGTGAAACATTGACACGTGAAATTCTATAAAGTGTGGAAATTACATTCTGTTTTTATGTGTTTGGTTTTCCGTCTTTTATGTTTCGGAGCAGGTTCTCTGAATACTGACTGAAGTTGAGATGATTAAACAGGTCATAGAGTGTAATGCTAAGGGATGAATGAAATTGCTGAAGTCCCAAATGTATCTGCTTGGGTACGCAACTATGGATGTATTGTATGTTAGTCAGTAATTGAACATTTCCTGAATGACTTAAAAGGTACGGTTTTGAAATATAGATATTTTTACAAGATGTATTTTTGGTTTTATGCCAGCAATTTGCTATGTTACATTCAAAGTGTTTTCAGATTTTAAAGTGTAGATACTATACATCATGTTTGTTGTGTTTTCTTGTTTCCATTGTTTCCATTCATATTAATCTCTGCACATAATTGCACAGAGTTGTGTGATGATCTGTGTTTTTTAATAGCAAATAGAAAATGTTAAAAAAGTTTAAATGATAAGAGACGCTATTTTTGTAAACCTGTGTGTCATTCTTTATAAACATGCGACTGGCTTGCATAGATGTTGAATAAACGCTACCATTCTACTTCACCAAAGTGTATTGACGTTGTTCACTCACAAGTTCTGCTATTCTTAAACATATTTGAACTTTAAAAGGTTCATGTAAATCTTTTTTGAACTATCATTCTATGTGTGGTAGAAGGCATTGATGTAGCTACCAGGAGAGTCAATCAGGGTTATAGTCAGTCCAAAACCCTGAACGGAAAAGGAGTGGTTTTGCTGATTAATTAAGAACATACTAAGCTAAAAAATGTAGCTACCAGGAGAGTCAATCAAAAAAGCTAAAAAATGTCTGCAACCTCAGGTCCCATAAAATATCTGACTAATTAAGTCATTTATTTGAGGGTATCTGTACTGTACTTTACTATTTCAATGTACTTTTTTACTCCATACATTTTCCCTGACACCCAAAAGTACTAATTACATTTCAAATATGCTCAGGCAGGACAACAATATGGTCCAATTCACGCACCTATCAATATAACGTGTTGTCATCCCCACTGCCTCTGGTCTGGCAGACTCACTAAACACAAATAAATGTGTTTGTAAATTGTGTCTGTCCGTAAATTTAAAGTCCCAAAATGTTTAGCGTGTCAACAGTCAGGTTTTCATGATGATGTGGCCGATGACACATATCTTGAAAACTTGACTGTTGACACGCTAAACATTTTGGCCCTGTATCAACAATAGACTAATGAAAAATATAACTACATTTAAGCAAACCAGACAGCACTATTATTATAAGTTTTTAAAATTTACGGACAGACACAATTCTGTATTTTCCTGTTAATATAAAGAATTTGATGTATAGCATTTACTTTTCCTTAAATATGAACACCACTATACTTAAGTACATTTAAAACCAGATACTTTTAGACTTTTACTCAAATAGTATTTTACTGGGTGACTCACTTTTACTTGAGTCTTTTTCTATTAAGGTATCTTTACTTTTACTCAAGTATGACAGCTGAGTACTTTTTCCACCACTGCCATTCTGTCTGCTCTGAAACATGCAATGTCTCGTGAGATCTGAGGGACATGAACTCTAACAAAAACGTCCCCTAAAATCCACCCAATCCACTCATACGGATTTGCAATGTGTGAAGGGATTCCACCACTTTAGATTTTCACCTCAGCAATATTACAGTGGAAAACAGATTGTACATTTAAAAAAGCTTTAAACCTGAACACACTATGAAAAGACTGCAGCGTTTAAATTTGAGAAGGTGTGTCTGATTTCAATGGCTGGGTGTGTAAAGATACTCTGTTAAAATGGCAAGCCGCCAGAACATATCTAACCTCCAGCAGCTTTTCAAAATCATTACCACATGTACAACCATAAATCACACACAGTTACAGTGTGTAGGGAGAGATTTGGGCTTTGATGCGTCATTACAGTTGGCTTATTTATTATCACAAATGCTTACTCTTATAACCATGTCTGTGCTCTCCTCAACTGGTTATGGATCTTATCATTGTAGTTTTACAATAACCATTGTTGGGGCTGCATTAACTTACCGCTAACAGTGAATAAAACACGTTGAGCGAACATACACTGGAACATTTAATGGCACTTTCTTGCTATATTGTTATTTTCAGTGTATACTCCAATGACATATAAGTCCATTTTAATGTGAAGCACGGTAAACTATGAGGTATGCAGAGAATAACTGCTCCATCTAATATTGTTTGTATTTGGCACCAGATATATTGTTTGGGGTCACAGATTATTTTTGTCGCTCAATCATTTCACAGGCCCATCTGTAGCAAAGACACATCTATATACAGTGGGGAGAACAAGTATTTGATACACTGCCGATTTTGCAGGTTTTCCTACTTACAAAGCATGTAGAAGTCTGTAATTTTTATCATAGGTACTCTTCAACTGTGAGTGACGGAATCTAAAACAAAAATCCAGAAAATCACATTGTATGATTTTTAAGTAATAATTTGCATTTTATTGCATGACATAAGTATTTGATACATCAGAAAAGCAGAACTTAATATTTGGTACAGAAACCTTTGTTTGCAATACGTTTCCTGTAGTTCTTGACCAGGTTTGCACACACTGCAGCAGGGATTTTGGCCCACTCCTCCATACAGACCTTCTCCAGATCCTTCAGGTTTCGGGGCTGTCGCTGGGCAATACAGACTTTCAGCTCCCTCCAAAGATTTTCTATTGGGTTCAGGTCTGGAGAGTGGCTAGGCCACTCCAGGACCTTTAGATGCTTCTTACGGAGCCACTCCTTAGTTGCCCTGGCTGTGTGTTTCGGGTCGTTGTCATGCTGGAAGACCCAGCCACGACCCATCTTCAATGCTCTTACTGAGGGAAGGAGGTTGTTGGCCAAGATCTCGCGATACATGGCCCCATCCATCCTCCCCTCAATACGGTGCAGTCGTCCTGTCCCCTTTGCAGAAAACCATCCCTAAAGAATGATGTTTCCACCTCCATGCTTCACGGTTGGGATGGTGTTCTTGGGGTTGTACTCATCCTTCTTTTTCCTCCAAACACGGCGAGTGGAGTTTAGACCAAAAAGCTCTATTTTTGTCTCATCAGACCACATGACCTTCTCCCATTCCTCCTCTGGATCATCCAGATGGTCATTGGCAAACTTCAGACGGGCCTGGACATGCGCTGGCTTGAGCAGGGGGACCTTGCGTGCGCTGCAGGATTTTAATCCATGACGGCGTAGTGTGTTACTAATGGTTTTCTTTGGGACTGTGGTCCCAGCTCTCTTCAGGTCATTGACCAGGTCCTGCCGTGTAGTTCTGGGCTGATCCCTCACCTTCCTCATGATCATTTATGCCCCACGAGGTGAGATCTTGCATGGTGCCCCAGACCGAGGGAGATTGACCGTCATCTTGAACTTCTTCCATTTTCTAATAATTGCGCCAACAGCAATAATAATAATTGCCTTCTCACCAAGCTGCTTGCCTATTGTCCTGTAGCCCATCCCAGCCTTGTGCAGGTCTACAATTTTATCCCTGATGTCCTTACACAGCTCTCTGGCCTTGGCCATTGTGGAGAGGTTGGAGTCTGTTTGATTGAGTGTGTGGACAGGTGTCTTTTATACAGGTAACGAGTTCAAACAGTTGCAGTTAATACAGGTAATGAGTGGAGAACAGGAGGGCTTCTTAAAGAAAAACTAACAGGTCTGTGAGAGCCGGAATTCTTACTGGTTGGTAGGTGATCAAATACTTATGTCATGCAATAAAATGCAAATTAATTATTTAAAAATCATACAATGTGATTTTCTGGATTTTTTTTTAGATTCCGTCTCTCACAGTTGAAGTGTACCTATGATAAAAATTACAGACCTCTACATGCTTTGTAAGTAGTAAAACCTTCAAAATCGGCAGTGTATCAAATACTTAGTTGCAAGGGGTCAACATGTCCTTTGAGCCTCATTTTACTGGTTTCAGGTTCCCTTCTACTGTAAGAGTTGAACAATAACTGCTATTTGGCCCCATTAAATGTACATAACTCTAAACCCTCAGTCTTAAACTATGAAAAAGGTGATGTCATCTCATTTACACACGTCACCTGAATTACCATAATGTCTTGCCTTATTTTTCACCAAAACGCAAGACTGCGTTCACTAATGAGTAACGGCTATGAGTGAAACTTGTTTTTTGTTGCCTTGGTCTCGTTATGTGGCCGCTGCTGCCTGGGAAAACAGACCTGGGGATTGTTCGGCTTCTTCATGAGCAAGTGGCTGTCCTTTACCCTTGGTGTCTGCTGACTGCGTGGTGGAAAAAAGGCCCTGGGTCTGGGTGTCTACAGCTGGCAGACAGGCCTGTAGCCTACAGCAGTCTGCAGCAGGTCCACGCCACCACCCCATGTCACGCTGCTGGCCTGGCTTGGCTGACAACCGGACCGGACCGCCCCTCCAACCCCCGACAGACAGACACATAATGCTCCATGGATACAATTACCAGCCATGAAAAACACTCTAACAATTACCAGCCATGAAAAACACTCCAACAATTACCAGTCATGAAAAACAATCCAACAATTACCAGCCATGAAAAACACACAAACTTCACATGGAGGTAAAAGTAAAACTCTACTATGAAAGTCAGTGAGAAGAAGGACTAGTACAGTAATGAAAAGTTACATAATGTGTACATCTGTAGGTTTGAGCAGGTGGAGCTCCTGTGACGCACCACAGCCAAGTGTCAAGTCTGAGCTGTCAGCTGCCAGGTGATTGTTGAAAAGAGTAAAAGTCCCGGATTTTAAGACAGCCATATTGGAATATCATCATCATGCCATCAGAACACAATCTTATCGTCAGCCTGGAATAGCTGTAACACAACGAGACAGATATGATGACCATTTCTCACAGCAAATCAGTGTCCCTTCTTACACTGTGTGGGCCCTACAATACATGGGGGGTGAGAGAAAGCGCATAACATTACCATGACAGGGGGTACACAGAATGTTCCGTTTCTATTAAAGGCCCAATGCAGCCGTTTTTATCTCAATATCAAATTATTTCTGAGTAACAATTGAGTATCTTATTGGGATTGTTTTCAATTAAAATGTTCAAAAAGAAACAACAATAGCTTCTTAGCAAAGAGACATTTCTCAAGTAAGAATTTAGCTAGGATTTAGCTAGTGGTCTGCGTGCGGAGGTAAAAACTCAAAATGACCTGTTATTGGCAGAGAGGTTTGGAACTCTCTTATTATTGGCCTATTAACTAATTTACTGTGATGTCAGCAGGCAGGCCAAAACTCCATCCCACCAAAACAGGCTGAAATTTCAGGCTGTCTTTTCAAACAGCCCTTACACTAACAAGGCATCAAAACGTTCACAATTTCACAGTATTATTCCAACCTCATAGTGTGGAAATATACACTACATGACCAAAAGTATGTGGACACCTGAACATCTCATTCCAAAATCATGGGCAGTAATATGGAGTTGGCACCCCCTTTGCTGCTATAACAGCCTCCACTCTTCTGGGAAGGCTTTCCACTAGATGTTGGAACATTGCTGCAGGGACTTGCTTCTATTCAGCCACAAAAGTATTAGTGAGGTCTGGCACTGATGTTGGGTGATTAGGCCTGTTGGCATTACAATTCATCCCAAAGGTATTCGATGGGGTTGATGTCAGGGCTCTGTGCAGGTCAGTCAAGTTCTTCCACACCGATCTCGATAAAACCATTTCTGTATGGACCTCACTTTTCCTTGGGGGCATTGTCATGCTGAAACAGGAAAGGGCCTTCCCCAAACTGTTACCACAAAGTTGGAAGCACAGGATCGTCTAGAATGTCATTGTATGCTGTAGTTAAGATTTCCCTTCACTGGAACTAAGGGGCCTAGCCCAAACCATGAAAAACAGCCCCAGACCATTATTCCTCCTCCACCAAACTTTACAGTTGGCACTATGCATTGGGGCAGATAGCGTACTCCTGGCATCCGCCAAACCTAGATTTGTCCGTTGGACCCCCAGATGTTGAAGCTTGATTCATCACTCCAGAGAATGCGTTTCCACTGCTCCAGAGTCCAATTGCGTCAAGCTTTACACCACTCCAGCCGACGCTTGGCATTGCGCATAGTGATCTTCAGCTTATGTGCGGCTGCTCTGCCATGGAAACCAATTTCTTGAAGCTTCCGACGAACAGTTATCGTGCTGATATTATTTTCAGAGGCAGTTTGGAACTCGGTAGGGAGTGTTGCAACCGAGGACAGATCATTTATACGTGCTACGCGCTTCACGTCCCGTTCTGTGAGCTTGTGTGGCTCCTAGATGTTTCCACTTCCCAATAACAGCACTTACAGTTGACCAGTGCAGCTCTAGCAGGGCAGAAATTTGACGCAACTGACTTGTTGGAAAGATGGCATCCTATGACGGTGCCACGTTGAAAGTCACAGAGCTCTTCAGTGCGGCCAGTCTACTTCCCATGTTTGTCTATGGAGATTGCATGGCATGTGCTCGATTTCATACATCTGTCAGCAACGGGTATGGCTGAAATAGCCGAATCCACTAATTTGAAGGGGTGTCCACATACTTTTGTACTTATAGTGTATATAAAACACAGGAAAATGCGTCTTTACGTTCTCCAATTTATTTTAGAAAGATAAATACTGTTGAATGAAAGGAGATGACTTCTATATAATTCTCAGTTCAAACACGGAGTAAGAGGGCGTTGTGTTTTTGCTCTGGTGAAAAACACAACGCTTGCCAGAATAAACTGCGCCAGATTTTCAGTCAGGAAGCAGAGCCAAGTTTTTATTCTCCAGGTGGAATACACTTCACACATGTATTTTCTGACTCCTGTGCTTAATAAAGCAGCTGTCTCTGCAAAGGTAAAAGTTCTTACCTCCTATTTACTTTTTCCAAACGCCATTGACAACCTGGATGCGACAGCGGACGCAAGACATGGTACTGGATTACCTGAGAAGTGGATTTAATGGCTGACTAAAGTTACATGCTAATTGTCCCCTTTAACACCCCAATGGATCACTGTCACAATTACAACTTTACAAGCTTGCAATAAAGTGACCATTAAATATTTGTCCATCTGAAAAGTGGCTTTTTATACCAATAATAATTAACACAGTCAGACAGATGATAAATGTCTGTTTTGGACACCAACAAAAACATGTTAGATTATATCAATGTTGACTGATATGTGTCACAGAATACCCTTTGAACTTATTAAGGATCAGGCATGGTCTATTTCACTATGTCAATACAACGTGTGTCAGATACTTGGATCCACCTCCATCCATCCAGCTATCTCTCTCCATATTGTTTCTCTTTCTCTCTCACATCACACATTCACACCTGCTGCTATTATGAGTAGTGAGATACGTACGTTGATTGTTTTCACATGTCTTGTGTCATAGAGACTCCAGGTATTCATTCCTTCCATAATGTCATAATCCAGTCTGGCCATTGAGGGAGGTGACAGAAACATGAGGAGACATGACCTAACCTGGAATCTGACAGCACCAATGGAACCCATCACAGGTGCAGCTATTTAAATAGACTGTTCTAGAGTCCTGCTTTAAAGCTGATCAAATTGTTATTATTGTATATTATTATTGTATATGTAAACAGTGGTGGAGTCAACACTTTTAGAAAGTCTGCACATAAGACATTACAGAGATTGAGAACAACATAATTCTACTGTATGTTGGTGACTTTTTGTAAGAGCAATGGGACCACTATTCTAGTCTATAATATATGGTTTAGATGTTCTTACTGGAAGTATTAAGAACATAGCACAATCCTAATGGTTCTTCTACCTCCTGTTCTAGCTCTGTGGGTCAAAGGTCACTTCAGTCCAATGGTATTTCAGAGCAGGACATTTCACCTTGTGCGGAAGGACATTTCACCTTGTGTGCTCAGGGACCTACCCTCTCTGAGTGACATTTACACTCCAGCTAAGCTTAAAGTTTACGACCCTTTTAGCTGACTGAAACCACACATGTAGAGAGGAATGTGACCGTTCTGAACTTGAGCATTTCACAAGGGTCGACCCTGCTTGCAGTGTCCAATGCTATTTCTCAAAGCTGTAGGAAAATCTACGGCTGCAGAATGTCCTCAGAGATTCCAAATATGCTCTGACGGTCTTGTTATTTCAATCTGTAATTAAATATATACATGGAGAACTAAATTAAAGTATTATCTGTTTGTTAGCTTTTCATAACAGAGAGAACAATATAGGTGTGTAATGATTAAAACCATATGTTTGGAAAGAGGCCCATAGGCCAAATAAGAATGATCCATTTCCAGTCTTTGGCAGTGCTATACATACGCTGACTTCTTTGTTTTTCCTTGTTGTATTTTTGGGACATTGCTTCAAGATTCCAATTTGGCACTAGGGATTGTTTCAATGTTTATATTAATTAAGTCTAATAAACAATGTGTCAAACATTATTAATCACTATGTAATGGTGTACTTGAGATCAATGACACTGCAAAATAAATGCAAAATAAATGTTTGATTTAATTTGGAATCACTTTTCTGATTTGACCAAGCTGCAGCAGAATTGTCCTGTAAATTCAAGCTGCAGCAGAATAGTCCTGTAATTTAACGCTGCAGCAGTATAGTTCTGTAATTTCATGCTTTGAAAGCTGATATATGTTCGTTGTTATAATCTGTGAACTAGGGCACCCACTCATCCTCAACAAGAAACTCTAACTTTCAATTTTCCCAAATAGCTCAATCTCGTAGTGAATTACCCTATTTTCATTGTAATTTTGCAGTGACATGTTGTTGTCCGAAAGGGGTCTCTAATTTTCCGCTTAGGTTTAGAACCACATGGCTTACATCTGCTCCACAATCTGGGAGACATCTTGGAAGGGTCTTTCTTTGGTCAAGTCATATTGCTGACCATACTCCACAGTTCAGCTACAAAACATTGACTTTGGACCAGTCTATTCTTAGCCTCTGCTTAAACGTTATGGTTTCCAAGTGCCCTTCCTTTCAGTAACAAACGTTGAAACTTAGGCATCAAAAGTCATGTTATTAAATACCATTATAAACAATAAATGAAATAATTGTTTGTTCCTGTATTGAGAACATGCCAAGTTGAAATACAATAAAACCACAAAAATATGGTGCGTCTCAAATAAGACCCGTCTCAAAATGTAGCATTTTTAGATGTTACAGGTAGATGCTGTTGGTTTTAGTGGACTAAAAGTCAGACATTTTGAGCATAACTCAATCCTATTAGTCCACTCCTGTCAGGAGAGGCATTCCTTACTGTTTTCCACTGATTTGATTAATCATATTCTCACCGCCTGGATTGTGGACAATGCATCCAGAGAATTATTACTGAAAAGGTATGCACACCCTGAGCCAGGTCAAAGACATAAATCCCATCACCAAACCAAATCATATTCCGCCGATGACGCACAAAATTCCACAATAGACATGGAACCGTACTATGCATTTCAGTGGTCAATTGTGAAACAATATCAAACAAGTATCATTTGAGGACATTTAAAGTTAAACAAAGATGATTCACATTTTTTCCCAGCTCTTAAAATGGTCCAGAATCCACCAAAACCATCCAGAGTTCGTGGGAGGAGTGCTCTGTAAACTGCTTCTTCATTTCCTTGTCTTAAGAATAACAATGTCTCTCCAGTATGCAGACCTTACAAAGTCCAGCTAGACTTTAGAGATGAGTCCCTGCGTTACAGTGAAGCAGTGGCACCTTGATTTCAATATGGCAACTCAATCAAAGGGGAATGTTAGCAATTACATATTGTACGTAAAAAAAAACGTATAGGTTACGTAACAAGAATAAGTCAATTAGATGAACATACCACCACCATCACAGGCACTGGTTATCTGACGCTAGATAGCATTTAGTAATTTGTTGATATATGCTTGTGTTTGTGCCATTCCTGATCCTAGACATTGGGCTGGTAGATTTGCACTACTGTACACACTACAACTGTGGGAACCCTAATCCGAGAGGCCTCCTCCTCACAGCAATTTAGGAAGAATGGAAGTGTTGGATGGAGCGTTGGGGTCTGGGCCTCGCCCCCCTCCTCCTAGATGTTTTCAGCCGAGTTCATCATCTGTGGTTGCCTGTTTGGAGCCCGTGGGGAGGGGAGGGCCATGACTGGCAAGGCGCGCTAATGCCATCCAGATGGAGCCACAGCAGCTCGCAGAAGGGGGTCAGGATCTGTTAAAACAGCTGTGTGTTTCTTTGGACTATTATGGGTGGTGGAAACGTCATGTTATTATTATTATTGTAAAGGTTGAACATTGTGAATACACCCAAAGTTCATATGAGCCATACAATCAGCAGAGACAAAGCGGGGGTTGACTGGGCACTAAAGATTCCACTTCTAAAGTTGTTGCAAAACTTAACAGACGGCCTGACTGCAAAACAAAGGTCTTAAAACAACTTCACACTGTCGTTTTTATACTGTAACTGTATATACTGTGCATACATACATACATACATACATACATACATACATACATACATACATACATACATACATACATACATACATACATACATACATACATACATACATACATACATACATACATACATACACAGAGTACACAAAACATTAGGAACACATTCCTAATATTGAGTTGCACCTCCACACACACGGGAAACTGTTGTGCATGAAAAACCCAGAAGCGATGCAGTTCTTTGCACAAACCGGTGCACCTGGCACCTACTACCATACTCCGTTCAAAGGCATCTTTTGTCACCCTCTGAATGGCACACATACACAATCCATGTCTCAACGCTTAAACATCCTTCTCCTCCACTTCATCTACACTGATTGAATTGGATTTAACAAGTGACATCAATAAGGGATCATGGCTTTCACCTGGATTCACCTGGTCAGGCTATGTCATGGAAAAAGCAGGTGTTCTTAATGTTTTGTATACTCACTGTACATTTCTCTCAAACTAATGGCCTGTGTGAAACATAATACATTTAATCCTCAGCTTTCCTCTATATTGTGACATTATTACAACTTTTTGATGAGTGATGGGAATTCAAATAGAATTCAATCTGGAGATTTCCAAGAGCTTGTGCGGTCAATAAAGTACCTATCTATCTATCTATCTATCTATCTATCTATCTATCTATCTATCTATCTATCTATCTATCTATCTATCTATCTATCTATCTATCTATCTATCTATCTATCTATCTATCTATCTATCTATCTATCTATCTATCTATCTATCTATCTATCTATCTATCTATCTTTCTATCTATCTATCTATCTATCTAAACAGGGGAGCTCTGATGATGATAGAAACATGACCAGCATATGCCAAAATACACAAATCTAAATACGTGTGTTTGAGACGTGCTGCTTGTACTGATAGGCCACTGTCAAGTAAGAATTGTAGAGTAACTGAACAAGGACCTCGCCATATTGACATAGCGACAGGAATTTTCCATCAACTTGTGGGAAACATGCCCACAGCCAGAGGATGGGAGAAGAAACATGTGGGAAGCAGACAATGGACGTGACTACAGTACACACAGATGATCCGTCCCACGTTGATAATGTAGTTTGGTGATCTCCAGCCCAAATAAGAATATTGACATACTGGTCTCAGACAAGTCTTATCATACTGGTCTCAGACAAGGCCATACTGTATATATAGTGATTTCGTTAAAAATTGTAAATACATCATCAACGAGAAGTTGCATAACTATGTGTTGTTTGACGAACGTAACACAGAGAGTTGCAACTACAGTACATGCTTGTGTGAAGTAATGAGTGAACAGGGGGATGACAAAGAGTGAGAACCATGACTAATGGTTACAAATAAATAAACTCTCTTCAACAATGATAATTATTTACAGGGAGAGACGGTTAGAACGAAGCGCCTCTAACTATGACAGTCAGCTTCACCACAATGATAGCTGTGCAGCTTTGACAGTGGGACTCTCTCCAGGCGTTTAACTTAATTGGTTTATTTATGTCATTGGATAAAACACAGACATTTTAGAGTTGGCTTTTCTTTGGCATGTAGACACTCACTCTTTAGGGAGGCCTTAGTATGCAGTATGTGGGGACCCAGCTCTTTAACTGTCTCTGGGGGAATGCTTATAAAGAATCATGCTCCATGTGGTAAATGACAATTCAGTGTGAAAAAAAGCATTTCATAACGCTTTTTAAACAGTCCTGTTGTTCCAAACTATTCCCTCTGGCGCCACACACATCCAAAGACGCAGAGCCAAAAAGGATGTCAGGGTGGAAGCAGGAGATTGTGGGTGAGCCATGTGATCTTGGACGGATGAAGGGCATCATGGATGGAATTTATTGTGGATTCCTATGGCAGGGACTCACTTCTCCTAACCTAGATGCTCAACATAAGCACCCACACCATCAAAACTAAACAGTCATTATTCTAATATGCAAAGGTAGAGAATAGAGGAGGTTGTTGCACAGCATCAGATCTCATTATTCTGGCCTGGAGTAATTACTGCGAATGAATGCATCCACTTACCGTGCGTTGTCATGAGTTTATGAGTTCATTTGATCCAGAAAGGCAATGCTCCAAACAAAGTCAGCTGAGTTCCTCTCTGTAAAAGATCTGAAATACCGGGCCTCCCGAGTGGCGCAGCGGTCTAAGGCGCTTTGTTACTACAGATCCTGGTTTCATACCCGGCTGTGTCGCAGCTGACAGCGACCGGGAGATGCATGAGGCGTTGCTGGCTTCCGGGATAAGCGTGCATTGTGTCAAGAGGCAGTGCGGCTTGGCGGGGTCGTGTTTCAGAGGACCTTTGCAGCGATGGGACAAGACTGGAACTACCAATTGGGGAGAAAAAAGATCTGAAATATTTATTGAAGGAGGATGGAAACATGAATGCATAAATACGTTTTATTGAGGTAATTTTACTGTTGGCTCAGAAAAGCCTCATGGATGGGTGAGAGGAGCAGTAGGAATCTTTGTTGTTGTCATGTGAGAGGTGCAGTTTCTGCAGGTAAGAGGGCCATCCTGCTGGTACACAGATTAGAGACGGCTATATTCTGCTGCTGGGTCTGGGTGACTCAGCGCGGTGAAATATGCTGACGGTAAATCCACAGGGAACTAATGTTATGAAATCTGATGCCCAAAAATGGTACAATGAGATTTAACCCTCTCAGATTGTGAGATGGGTTCTGTTTGAAGATATGAAGATAAAAGATTTTGGAATAAATATAAATATTAAGAAATTACAAAGTATATTAAGAAATAAACTATTTTTCCATAGGGGTCAGATGTCTATTTAATGTCTATTTCACGTTGGTTCAACCAGTGTGGCCCAGTGGGTTAATTGTAAAATCCCTTACATGCACACAAAACATGGACACAATCTCAGAAAATCTGTGCTTGCTTGAATACATGCAAACAATCTTGCAAAAATACAAAGAATGAGGCTTGGTAATAGTAGGTAATTGACGTATGCACACGGAGCCCCGACCTTTAGACCCTGCCTGGGTACTTTACACACAGCGGTCATCCATGGAGAAACACAGTCCATCTTGTTGTGGGGGGTGCTCTCCACACATTGAAGGAAATATTCAAATCACACCCCATGTGCAGGCCATATTTCCTTACATCGGAGGGGGCCTTTCTGCATTTTATAGCCTTGTTTGCTTTTGTTGGAGGCTCCAGCTGGTCGGTTCAGTACTAGTTGGTACTGCTCAGTCTGCCCTCCAGAGTCAGACCCTCCATACGTGGAGGTGTGTGGTCCTCCCGGCTCCCGCCTCGGCCCTGTCAGCCACAGGAAGATGTTATTATGACCAGCACGGGGGTAAAGCATAGCTGACAGAAGCCACCATGGGCTCCCCAGCCACAGTTAGGGAAACTTTCCTCCTCTCTCTCTAAACAGGAAATGACAGGACTGCCTAGATATAGTGTTACATGGATGACAATACATCCACAGAGCAGAAATGATTAGGGTAGGAGTTGTACAAATGGGCCACAGTGGCAGGAGTTGGGAGCTCCATGTTGAGAATAGGTCCCACTGTGGCAAAGCAGTACAGTATCTGAATACATGTACTGTTTGGGCCCGTTTCCTGGACCCAGATTAAGATAATCCCCATTGAAAATGCTTTTTCTGCCCAGGAACAGGGTTAATCTAGGTCAGGGAAACCACCAGTCCTAAATCTCAGCCATAAAGCACATAAGCATCTGCCTCACTACTGTACTGCACCGAAGCAAATCAACAACAATTTGCTCCCACGTTCTATCTGGTCATTATTAGCAAAGCCAGGTTTCCAGTCTTCACCCCAATGCTGCACCATGCTTGGGTTCTGTGAGAATTGGGCTGGGATGGAGATGAAGCTTGAGCTTTGGCAGGGTCATGCCATGGGCTCCTGGAGGGGATGACTGCATATTTCCAATAAACACAAAAACCTGCCATCTCCATATGGAGAGGACCGTCAGAGGTGGCAGCATTCAGAGGCCGTTCTTTCCACCGTGGCCTTATGTCCTGCCAGCATGGCTGACGCCCTCCTCTGCAGAATAGCTTGTTTGTTTTATGCTCAGTACAGGCCTCCATCACTTTGTGTACCATCTCTGTATGGTGTAGGCTAGCTCTTCTGAAATGTACCCTCTTAATGTACTTTGGGAAAAACAGTACAATACATTCAGACCTGTAAAAGCTTTGTAAGGGATTTTGGGTTACCTTTAGGGTCCTGAAGTAAAAGTTTAGGAAAAGAGCTCTGAGCACTGAATCCAAAGTTGTGGGAAACATAGGGCATTTGGCAGGATATTTGCTGTTTTTCTCGTAAATATGGAATTAAACTATTGTGACAGAACTGGAAATATTCCCTGGTGGTCTGTCCTCATTCGTCCTGGTTCAGTGTTAAATAAGTTAAATAAAGGTTAAATAAAAAATAGTGCTTTACTTTCAGAATGTTACTGCCAAACTATTATATTGTGTGATTTGGACAACTTTTGCCTCCTCCGCAAATTACATTTGCTCCACCAAAAAAGTTGTTATTCTCAACAAGACAGGCTCCAGACACATACTAATTATCTGCCAAATTCCTTGTTTTGTCAGTCACAAACAGAAAAAAAAGTTTTCCAGTAGAAAAACCAGACACCAATTTGCTTTCATATTCCCGTCCAAATTAACACAACCTACTCATTTATGACAAAACAAGACAAACGTAATAAAAAAAACTGTATGTTTCTGTGAGATCATTTTGAAGAGACACGTTGACTAAACAAATCTGTAGGTGACATCAAGTTCGGTTATTGATCAAATCAAATCAATGAATGCCAAATTATACCACTTAGGGACAGTTATTTTTTTTGCTCTGGGGAGGGTTGTGTGTTGTTTTTATTGAGTACAGGGGAGGGTAGTGTGTTTTTCCCCTGGTTTACATTCGCCCGTTTGCAGGTTTTACTACATAATTTCTTCCATCCTAGCTTAATGTCCTCATCTGCTTGCATGCGCCTATATCAAGGTATTTTGGCTGTTACAATTTCCCTGCCGGTGACTGTTATCAGCACCTCACAAAGTTGAGCTGCACACTCAACTCCCCATCCCCCACCACTGGTGCCTGAGAGTCTACCGTACCATAAACCTGCCTCTCAAACTCTCTCCGACCTGAATGACCTGTGCCCTGATAGGTTGCTAGGGAGGTTACTAGGGGGCTGGACATCTGCCCATCCTCTTGACTCTGCAAGTCACAAAACACTTGCAGTCTCCTTCAAGCAGTGGCAGAGAGCAACATCTCGGTCTCTGCCCATCAACAATTGGACTCACTCATATCTCTGTCCTTGTGGGATAGAGTGCGTGCCCGCAGTGAGTTGTGTGACGTGTATATTTTTCTTCATAGTTAGTTACTACTATAGCCTACTGTATGTTGGCCCTCTGGGTTTACTGTGTTATATAATACTCTGCAGGTGGCATATGCAATCCATACAGTACTTGCTCCTATATTCTGTCAGATTCTGTGTCTGTGCCCTGGTGTATTCATTCAGTATGTGTGTTTTCATTACCTCTGTTTCTGTCCATTAAATAACCACTACCATTCCACTACCTTTCATCCCCAAATTCATCTTCCTCAGTGTGTTAAAATAAAGTTCCTATGTGTTAACTCTTGGGAAGCTTTATTCCACTCTAGCCGGGGGAGGTGTCAGAGAGTCACAAACCAGTAACATACGTAGAGCCGAGTCGCTCTCCTGGTCCTTTGAGATGGATTTGTGACTTTGCTGACACCACTACAATATGGTGGCACAAAGAGATCACACAGGCTACTTTCCACACTGCCCACCTCCGATCCAGTGGAGTATGGTTCCGGGGTATCCAGTGGCCGCATCCCCAACAACCCAGCGGGTGGATTATACTTCTACGTTGGAGTACCAGGGAGTGGCAGCGCCGTGGTCATCGCTGCCTACGTTGTATGGAGTACATGTTTTGTCCGTATTGAGCAGAATATACAGTCTTTTTCGCATCCTCCCTCTTTTTCCCCTGCCCCGCTACAAAGTTTCTCCCTGCAGGCGCTCACTGAGTCAAAGGTGCTAAAGAAGCTCCTTAAACTTAACCCCAAAAAAACATCTTGGTAAGATGGTTTAGACCCTTTCTTCTTTAAGGTTGCTGCCCCTATCAACGCCAAGCCTATCTCTGACCTTTTTAACCTGTCTCTTCATTCTGGGGAGGTTCCCATTGCTTGGAAGGCAGCCACGGTTAGTCCTTTATTTAAAGGGGGAGATCAAGCTGATCCTAACTGTTATAGGCCTATTTCTATTGTTGGAAAAACTTGTCAATAATCAACTGACTGGCTTTCTTGATGTCTATAGTATTCTCTCTAGTATGCAATCTGGTTTCCGCTCAGGTTATGGATGTGTCACTGCAAACTTAAAGGTCCTCAATGATGTCACCACTGCCCTTGATTATAAGCAATGCTGCTATTTTTATTGACTTGGCAAAAGCTTTTGATGCGGTAGACCATTCCATTCTTGTGGGAGTATTGCTGTCTCTCAGGGGCCTTTGGCCTGGTTTGCTAACTACCTCTCTCAAAGAGTGCAGTGTATAAAGTCAGAACATCTGCTGTCTCAGCCACTGCCTGTCAACAAGGAAGTGCCCCAAGGCTTGATCCTAGACCCCACGCTCTTCTCAATTTACATCAACAACATAGCTCAGGCAGCAGGAAGCTCTCTCATCCATTTATATGCAGATGATGCAGTCATACTCAGGATTTTGTGTTACATGCTCTACAACAAAGAATTCTTAGTGTCCAACAAGCTTTCTCTACCCTTAACCTTGTTCTGAACACCTCCAAAACAAAGATCATGTGGTTTGGTAAGAAAAAGGCCCCTCTCCCCACAGGTGTGATTACTACCTCTGAGGGTTTAGAGCTTGAGGTAGTCACCTCATACTAGTACTTGGGAGTATGGCTGGATGGTACACTGTCCTTCTCTCAGCACATATCAAAGTTGCAGGCTAAAGTTAAATCTAGACTTGGTTTCCTCTATCGTAATCGCTCCTCTTTCACTCCAGCTGCCAAATTAACCCTGATTCAGATGACCATCCTATCAATGCTAGATTACGGAGACGTAATTTATAGATCGGCAGGTTCTCGAGCGGCTAGATGTTCTTTACCATTCAGCCATCAGATTTGCCACCAATGCTCCTTATAGGACACATCACTGCACTCTATACTCCTCTGTAAACTGGTCATCTCTGTATACCCGTTGCAATACCCACTGGTTGATGCTTATTTATAAAAC